>JARVGP010000146.1:1982-61500 GCA_029876185.1 Mansonella ozzardi
TTTTTTTTTTTTTTTATTTTTTTTTTTTTTTTTTTTTTTTTTTTTTTTTTTTGATTTAGTTCAATTAAAATTTCTTTTTTTGGTTAAAAAATTTCATTAAAGTTTATTGTAAAAATTTGGTTGAAAAAAGTTAACTTGCACAAATGCATTGACTTTGGAAAAGGAAAAAAAAATTAATATTTATTGTGACAAATTCATACTGCTTAGAAATAAATGAAAAACAAAACGCAACAGATATAAGCGCCAACGTGAAACCACTAGATTTTCACCTAATTATTGCTAGCTATAAATTAAGCCTGCGAGATAAGGTAATCATTTTGGAAAATATGTATTACAGAATAAAATATGATTTAAATTAGCATCTTCGCCTTCCATCTGAATGCCTGAAACAAAATGTGCAGCAAATGAAATATTTGTAACATAACTTTTAAGGAAATGAACAAGTAAAAAATAAGATAGATCGAATTTTTCAACTATCTTCATAGCCAAAACATCCCCATGAATCCTGGCGATCGAAATTCTCGAATGCCTTTTCTTTTTTGGTATTCCATTTGTACGTTACTGGCATCAATATGTTGAGGAGATTTGAATAACTAAAATTAAACAACACGCCAGTAAAAAAAATTTTTTTTAAAAGAAGTATTTTAATGTGTTACAGGAGGAAACAATCGAGCATAACATATGGAATAAGTTATGTTCAATAATTTGAACGTACAATCTTTTATTGCAAATCTAAAGTATAGAATAGAAGAAATTCAAATAATTACTTTGGCTTTTCTGGACAAAAATTTTCAGTATGATTCTTCAGTCCACAAATACTGCATGATCCGATGTTTTCGAGAAATGGATGGAAAACTATACGTTCCTTTTTGATATATTTTTGTTTCTGGAATTACTAACATACGACGTTAATTAACCTACGCGTGAAATCTTCCCATTTACAGGAGAAGATTACAATAATTTTCTTTCAAAAAAGGAATTCATGAAAAACAAAAGCAATTCATTGAAGCAAAAAGGGAAAAAAAATAATTGAGAATAATTTCCAAAGTTGAGAACGAGATATCAATTATATAGGCATACTAAATTAGATTGTCTAAATGAAGCATTTTCAGTTTGATCATGGCTTGTTTTCGTTTTCCGTCGCCATGGCTCAAAATTTTGTGCTCTGAACATCGTTTGCTGTGTTAATCCTAAATGTGAACTAGATAACATGGTAAAATAATCACATATTTTCGAGATTTTAAATTTTGTATGTTAAAAATAGATTAAAGATTTATCTCTCAAATATGAAAATTCAAAAGAAACTCAAAAGGATATCAACGATTGGTAATATAAAATTTCGGATTCACTTACTTCTGGGCACTATTTTTTTGGTTCGCAAATTTAAATTCGATAAATCGCATGGAAGTGAACGACAGCGTGGCATATCGGTGATTCCTCCAAGATTAGCTGAAGGAGCAAATGGAACATATAATTATAAATCTATGTAATAAAAAAGCAAGATGTGACAAGGTAACATGCAAATGCATATTTCAGTGTTAAAAACTTCACTTATCATCATAGAAATTGCATTCAATTGAGAAGTTACCGCTGAAAAGAAAATTACGGGTACCGATTCCTAGCACATCTTAAAAAGTATTGCTTGTAACGAGAATTAAAATTCTTTTCTTATGAAATCAAATAAATTAAAAAAGACACTTCATAAAATTAAAAAATGTCCATAAAACAAAAAAACTCCATAAAATTAAAAAATGACACTTTACCTGCACTGGCGCCAATATCCAGCTCATCCTTGAAATCCATCAATATAGGAATGAAAGGATTATAAGGTATTTGCACTCGAAATATTTCTAAACTCCAGAGTATTTATACATCCCAACAGAATTTCTATTACAGGTCAAAGGAATTTTCAAAAAAAATTACGCATAGAGCAGGAGACATTTCTAGATATTGAATTTGTGAAATTCTCACCATTTTCTTCATCACGAAAAACCGGAAGATTCACTGACTGACTGGAGAGATTTCTATTTAATTTCGGTCGAGAAAGAAAATTATGGCGTTTAGATGAAGTAGTTTGCCATACACTTCCAACTTCAGCTTGTAAATCGAATGGTAATCTTTTCCTTTTGTTTAACTTTGATAAATCCGATGGCTATAACATATTAAATATTACTGCAATTTTTTTCGCTTCACTCTGCGCAGTTTGAGATTGAAAAATAGTAATTCAGCTCTCTTTCAAGCATTATTCTGCAAAAGTTCACACATCGTACGACAAATAAAACAGAACATACCATATCTTCATATTTATTTTTCAATGCAGAAAATGGCATCAATTTAAAACCATCAATACTCCATATATACAATGGTCGCGCGTAACCATACATACCCGGTCCTGATGTTGGCCTGTTTCGCATTCTGCTAGCTCCCCCGCAGTGATAAAATTCAATAGTATCATTTATAAATTTATTTATTTGGCAATGCTCCCATGGTGTTACTTCATCACGACGAACCTAAATTATTATATTAATAAAAAACAAAAACGAACGAAAAGAATATTATATAAATCAGTTACGAATTATCGCTTAATAAATGCAGTAAATGTGTTACTTAAGCTGGAAAAAAAATTACAAAAACAGAGTAACAATATGAACAATGATGTTACCGGTTTGTAAAGCAATAATCGGGTAGGCTTGTACACTTTTATTTTAGATGGACGAGAAGGAGGAATATGATTTAAATATTCTTCTATTTCTTCTGTACTTCTTCCACATGGTGCCCATTTTTGCATTATCTCAAATTCAATGATTTTATACATGAAATATTTTTTAAATTTATTACAGTGCTTTTTGAGCTTTCTTATAATCAAAATAATGGAAATAGCAAAATATTTAAAGGATAAAAATTTAAAAAAAACATTTAAAAAAAAAACAAAAACATTTAAAGGACATTTGCTTTTGAATTGAAGAAAAATACACATTTTATGATCAAAATATAAAAATAGGGAAGAAAGTGACTTTAAAAATTGAGTCATTTGGCCGTATTACACACTTCTGATGGACTTCAAAAAACAATCGGTTCATTCCTCGTTCCAGCTCATTATCCTGAAATTATCCAAGATCTAAATCTACTTACATATAAATGAAGTGCGCAACTTAAATGCTAACAAAAACCATAAAAGATAATCTCGGATCGATTTTAAAAGATGAAATTTTACGAGCGATTTGAACAAAAAGTGAATTATTTGACAAGCGAAATTTTTTAATTCTTCTATATGCTGCAAATATCATATGCTTCCATATACAGGAATTCTCAAAGAAATTCTAAACAATCATTGAGTTTGAGAGACATAATGATTCACGTAATGTGATTAAAATAACATTAAAATACAACCTTTAGACCACATTCATTCTTCCATTTCAATAAACATAACATTGCCTTCGCATCATCGGACGAAAGCACTTTAGAATTTGCTACATAAGCTTCTGCCCAATGTAAAACGCGATGTTTTGCTTTAAGTATTACTTCCTCATTCACTTTGTTTGATTTTTGGACTCGATTAATGACACTAAATATCCATCTGACCATTTCTCGCAAGCTTTTATCATCTACAAAACGAATTTTTTATCATCACTCCAACTTGCGACTTCTCTAATCTCAGAAATTTCCAATTTTTTATTTTCGAAATTGATTTTATTAAATTGGTCGAAAACCCACATTTATTGCCGTATAGGCTGGAAGTGTGTTTGCATAATTTCTTAACTCGGCTGTTCTTACCAGAACGCATGAAAATTTTGAAAAGAACCAGAAATTCAATGAAATAAAATTCTGGGATGTCGTTGAAATGTAAAACAAAAGCGCATTCCAAATCCAAATTGTCAACACAACCTGCGAAAAAAAATAAGAGAGATTCAATGTTATTTAAAATTATTTTTGAAACTGCTTGGAAGATATCTGTCCTATTTACTATTTTATTTTACAATTATTCAGCAATGCTACTTCGACCAAAAGATGTTCCAAAATCTCACGATCAATCAGAAATGCGAAGCCGAGAAATGGTTTCGATCTAACACCAGCATAAGTAATGGGTAACAGTTCTGCAAGCCATTGAATCTGTGCCACATGATCTTCTTCATTCACCGGTTTCTCCGGTATCTGCAACAAAAAAAGTTTTCTTCTAGAACTATCTACAAACGGCTTTAGTCTTCGAAATCATTCAAAGATTTCTTAGACAAGCTTTATCTAACATAGCAATTAGTTTCAAAATCATCAAATTCCTACAAAAATCTATGAACTATCATAAATTTTATTTACCTTAATTTCCCTTGCAGTAAGTACTTTACGAAGCAATATCTTCGATAAATAGTAGTCCGCTTGCCAAGGAAATTCCTTTCTGATAACTAATTCATCCAAGTATTTGAGCGCATTTGTAGTAAAAGAATTTTCCTCGGTTAAACTTGCTAGACGATTACTGAGTATCGAAAGAACTGTATCTGCAAAAAGAAAAAAGATACTATCGTCATAAAATTTGAGACGTATCAAATTTAAAAAAAATATAGTGTCATAGTCGAACCTATGTAGAAGTAACGCGAACCACGAACGGTATTGCGACGTGGAAAGAAATACTGAGAGTAGAATGCCCCGATTAATTGTATCGCTTCCACTTCTGCAGATAAAATTTCAGAGTGAAAAGGGATTTCTAAGATACGTACAGAGATTCCTTGTAATCTTAAATATCTTAGGAATGATAAGAAAACAAATGCAACCAAGTTTTGAACTCAGTAAAAAGTACAACGTAAACTGACTATTCTCTGCGCCAGTCATTGTGACATCGTCGTTATTGTAATATTTGTACTCAGCGGTGTAATCGAATGACCAATGTATGATCACTTTACGATTATTCAGTAGCTTTACGATTGTAATAGCAGCGCAGATCTTAAATATCTTAGTAGTGATCAGAAAAACAAACGCTATTGTTATACTAATTTGTACGGTATTTCTAATTTACCTTACGTATTGGTATCTTTAAATTCGGGATTAGTATTCTATTGATAACAATTGCTGGATTCAAGATACTAGCACGAGATCCCGAATCCTTGCAAAGATCTGCAAAATATGCTGCATTCATTACGTGATAATAATCAAAAATGACATTAAATGTGTAATTTGTAAATATCAATGAAAATTAATGTTGGCCATCATCATTTTTCGCTTATTTTAAATATTGTTGATTATGGGAAAAATAACATTTCCTTCACTATAAAATATGTCTAAAAGGAGAAAATGTCAATCTTATATTATGCAATCAATGATGTTTGGTTTTCAAAACTTTTTTGTTTCAAACAATGATTCAGACAAAAAAGTAACTTTAGGAAATATCCTGAATTTGCAAACTCAAAAACTTTTTTTCCCTTCTGTATATTAATGACTTTTTTATCTATCACATTTATGATATTACTATTATTTGTATGGTTTTAGGCCACCGAGTAACAAAAACTGTTGAAAACATAATGAAATCTTACAGGCAATGAAAACATCATATTCGTGATTTATAAACTCTTCGTGTGGAACAACCATCAAAAATTCGCTTATAAAACAATACAAATTTAATGAAGTCTTATTTTTCGGTCTCCTCCGTCCTACTAAATACTTGGTTAATTTTGGAAGCAAGCGGAAAGCCTGAAAGCATTCGAAATACCTCAGCTAAAAATAATATTGAATCATTCGTTACAACCAAGAGAAAAAAGATTAGAGACTGATTTAATAATTTATAGACTGATTTTAATAATTTGATATGTACACAACTGCTGAAAAAAGTCAATTCTAAACTTTTATTTAATGAAAAATTATGGTCATGCGAGCGTTAATTTTCCGCACTTCAGAAGTTTTTTAACTTTTAATTTCAGCAGTTTTAGAAAATATTCATTCTGTATAATGTTCGTTGTCACTATAGACATAGTGAGTGGAAATTGAAGCTTAGCGTCTGAATATAATTCTCTTAGAATGACTATCAAATATTCACTGTCATAACTCCTACCTTCACTAACAAAGTTGACAGTTCACTATCCTCATTTATGATTCCAATGATTTCGCTCCAGAACCAATCAGTCTCACAATAAAAAATCAACTGACAACAGAGCCTTCGTGCAAGCTGAAAATAACAAATTTTTGTCTAAACTTTCATTCTACTTAATTCTACCATCTTTTTGATATGAACAGTTGCAATATACTAGCATCGACGGAAAAAAACCATTAATAAAATTTAAATTCTTTAATCACTGATAGCATAATAGGAGAAAAAATTATTAAGTGCATTGAAAGTTCAAGGAATGATCTTGAAGATTAAGCATTTTAAACTAGCGTCCACAAAGAGATATATAAGAGTGTACAACCTTATCAGAATCATCACATCCACAATATTCATTCCTGATCATTTCTTGAACTTGAAGCACATTGTAGCAGCAATGATTCTTCTGATCTTCTTCAGAACGTAGCTTCCAATCGACAAATTTGTCGAGATTTTTCATACTAAGTGCTTTGATATGTTGACTAAGTAACTGCAATTGCAATAAGCCTAACACCTATATGAGAGTAAAATTTCGAGATTAAATGCTCTTCCCAAAAATATTTATTTTAAAAGTACCTTGAAAAAAGATAACTGTATTTGAATATTACCATTTTTAATAACCAATGGTTTTGTTTCCAATGTCCTGAAAATGTTCTATTACATATGTTTCTTAAAAATTTCATTTCTATACTTGCATGCTAAACTTTAATTATTATTTTATTCATAATTCTAACACATATACCTACCGTTGAGCTGTTAGTAAAGATGATGTGAAGAAGCGATAATCGGTTAGCAAGTCGAAATGAATAATGATTGCCATGTTCTGCAAGATAAAGCGTGAAATTTCTGGAACTTAAAATATCTTTGAAGGATTTCAATAAAATAAATACATACTTTAGCATATTAAAAATAATTCCATATTTGAAAATATTTTAAAAAGCAGTAATACTAATTAAATAACAAACCATTTCATACAATTTTTCAACATCCTTAGATGTAACCAAAAATAAATTGGGATCGGAAAAATCATGTGACTCCATTGTTTTAACAACTCCTTTCTAAAATAATGCAAAAGAGAAATGATTTTTTCACATTATTTCATAGCATAGCTGAAGATACCGATTAATTATAAATGTTGAAGGATAAAGAATTAAATAAGTACAGATCAAAAAGAGAAAGAACTTTTTCTAAGATTTTACAAAAAACAATGAAGAAATGACCAAAAGAAGAATGCAAAGCATTGAAAAGTTATTCAACGATGACCTCAAGAAGATTATGTATTTCGTTTCTTTTGATCAATTGAACGATGTCGAAAAGGAAACTACAAGAGATAAATTCTCTCTGACTTCTTTGTTTTTGCAAATATAATGATTTTCCTGCTTCGTTATAAAGTGATTTTAAGAAATTAATTTCACGTACGACATCATCCTCCTGAAATTGAGAGTTCCGTCAAAAATTGAAAATAGGAAAACTAAAAAGTATAAAATGAAAATGAATAAAAGCGTAACGATCAAACCTCATATATGGTTGTATCAAAAAGCGGATTATCAATTATGCATCGAAGTAGTAAGAAGCCGCTGATGCGACTATATAAAAGAACGGTACGGACAATATTCTCGTACAATGCCTTAAAATTTCAACAAGCTGGAATTATGGCAAGTATTGTCTCGTACAAATTATTGAATTATGTAGATAATCTATAAAGTTTTAATAAGAAGTTCGCACAATTAAAAATTACAAGCAAGAATTATTCAGTGATAAATAATATTGTCCAAAATGACAGTTTACTTTATGTCAAGCCAGAATTTATAAATTGATAAAAAGATGATAATTTCAAATTACGGAGAGATACAGTGCAAGAAAAAGCTTGCTTTTACAAATCCAATCTCTGCTTCTGCTGAATTATGAATATCCAGTCCGATATCAAAAACATTTTTGAGTAAAAAATAATAACGATTGTTAAGAAATTTCATGCCAATAAACTGTTTCATATCCTTAACATTATCAAATACGATATTATGTTCTTTCCTGAAAAATCGAAAATATTAATCATTCGATTAATATTTTAAAGAAATCAACTTCTTTAGGCTAAATGCTGAGTATATTATATGGTAACAATTATCAAATATTATATGGTAATTCAGTGATTCACATAATTACTATCTAAGCTATCATGGTGCTTTGAGCATAAATCAGTAAGTAGAACGTTGAATAAAGCTTTAAAAAAAATTTGATATATGCCTAATGAAAAATGTTCCATATAAGTCATTTACAATTGAAAATTCAAAACTAGATAACAGCTTGCGATGCAAATAAAACATTTTCGTTTTGATTTCCATCAATTTTAAGCATAACTATGTGAGAAGGAACTCACCTGTATTTAAAATCCATTAGTTCCGTAACAACAATAAATAATTCCAAATTACTTATACTCGGCGAACTTTTCGCTTTATCCATCTCTTGGGTACCTTTAACTATATCACCTAAGCATACATGTGGTACTTCCCGAAAACTTTTCATTTTCTTCTTTAATTTCCAGTTCCATGTTCATTTACTGTTTCCTTCGGTTGTACCAGCTTTATTTCTACTATCTTTTTATGTTATTTCTTTCAATATTTTCACTCTTCTATTCTTCGTGATCTTCTCTATCCAAAACTATGAAATCGATCTCAATTTTATTACTTTTAATTTTACTTTTACCTGAATCCATTTTCAGAATTCCTTTGGCAGTTTGTTTTTGTCTAATTTGAACTTGAAGCTCACCACTGATTAATATGATTGATATTTTCACTACAACCGTAGTACTTGTAGGTTTTTCGACTGAAATTATACCTCATTAAAATGGTTCATGTCAATTTAATCTATTTAATGAGAAAGTAACTTTGCTTTAGAAAAAAAAAAAAAAAAACTATTCGATTTGATGATGAAAAGCTAAATAAAGCAATGGAAGAGAAGAAATGAAATATGAAAGTTGCAATTGGAGCAGCATAAAATATCCAATAAGGATTAGATGGACAGTGACTTCGTGCGATTGTGAGATCGATTGACCTCACTTTGGCCTCTGCGTTGTAACAACATGCAATGACTGATGAGTAAATTTGCACAGAATACTACGCTGTGATGAAAATTAAAAGGCAAGATTGATTGAAAACTTTGTGCCAATTTTAATAATAATTTTTTAGTAGTATTTCTCGAATATTTTAGCTAAGAATACATAAAGCAAGTGTGGAAGAAGAAAAGACTGATAATGAAATCAATGATTATCAAAATTCAAATCAAAACAAATTACAACATTGCTTATCATTTTAACATGAATTGATTGTTCAATATTTTTACTTTCTAAAATTTCCTTCCATTATTAATTTTCCATTGAGAATTTCTTTTGTAAAATTTTTCATAGGAGTTCAATGTCAAAATTAAATCTACCATTTCTATAATCTAAATATCACGGAAAATCCCGGTAAAATTTTTCTCTTAAATCTAAATTAGAAGTAGCTTTAGCTATATTTTTTTTTTTTACCAAAAAATTCGGAACCATCTGAAGAAATTATTTTCTGATGAGTATTTATCAGTAATTTTTCGTTTTGAATCCAATTTTCGATCTTTGATACTTCATTGATACACTACTATCTAATGTGGCATTTATCCAGTATTTTCCAAAGATTCTTTCTCAACAAATTTTTCATCTATCATTTAGCTTATCGATGTTAATCGCACTTATTTCTCCCATATTAACCTTTTGTTTAGCAATTTTTCTGTGATTGAGCAATACACTTACTTATACATGACTGGCCCATGTCATTCACTATTTCCGTCATTTCAGTAGTTTCCAGTAGATCTTCCTCTTGGGGTTCATTTATCTCGATTGTCATAGCTCTGCTGGTGATATCCTCCTTAATTATTGACTTCGGATCCTCTTCGTCTGAAAATAAATGCACTTTTAGCATAAATAAATTATCACTAATCGGTAAATAACTAAATTTTTAAAATTGCGCAAGTTTTCTAGGCGCATGTATGTTACGGCTATTTAAATGTTTTTAATCGAAAAAATAGCATGTAAAAAAAGAAAATGCTTGCATTCGACAGTAACTGTTATTCTTGATCACGAGAAAATCAAGCTTTGCTCCGAATTTTTGGATGAATTTCTAAGTCTTCTAAATTTATGTCTAAAATTACTTTAGAATGATTTTTCATACCTAAATCTTTGTTCAATAGAAATGAACTCACAGGAAATGAAATGAGCAATCTGGTATAAATGATTTGTGAAATTTCAATAACATTAAATTTATGCTTAAATTCATCTTCTGTTTGTTGCTTAAGTATAATTCGATTGAAAAATATACCTAGTTTGAGGATATCCTTGTCATCGTCTGGTTTGGATTTCCTTGACATCTTTTTCCTGTAAATCAGTAAGATTTTCAATGACGCCTTCGATTTTCAATAGATTTTCAATACACATTGAACTGTGATTGCCAGCTCGAATACGTTTGTTACATGCTTCACTATTCATCATCTCAATCGGATTAAAAGCCTATTGTGCATTCCATTGAAATTTGAAATGAAATTTAACGGTTTATGCTATATTTATACTGTTCGCTTCACAACTGTGAGTTATTAATCACCTTTATCACATCATCGCATTATTATTTGAATTGAAATTATATCAATTATGATTTCAATATTAAAGCAAAAGTCTTAAATTTCAACATTTCTGGATAAAAGTAACTGACTAAATAACTCACACCTTAGAAGCAAATAACTCAACCTTAGAGAAAGTCTCAATTAGTTTTTGCGAATTATGTTGATGCTCATTCATCAATAGCGTAAGACAGAAGAGTGGTATTATTATGGATCCGATCTAATTTGATTAAATTAGATAAAACGGCAGTTCAATTCCTGTTTTTGAATTAAAACTCTTATCATTTGTTTATGCATTCCAAATCTTCTGAAGTTTTTACCATATTAACTTACAATTTAAGATTTTGTAAAGATGATCTTACCAAAAATACCTACGAAAAAACCAATGTTTCATTATTCTTAAAAACTTTTTGTGAGCACTAAAAATTACTAGAACACTTACCAGCATTAGAAATCAGATAAAAACAAAGCATGTGATTATAATAAGCCTAAAGTTTGCTCTTTTAATAAACAAAGATGCAATACGATTCCTCATTCTCAAGAATTTTCGAAATGTTGAAAACCATTCCTACATCTAGAATTCAAAATGTCCGCATAGCTTAAGAGCAAAAGAAGAAAGTTGATCACATGAAATTTACCATTCTATTATCGGAAATAATGCAAGACACTACAAAGATGAAGGAAGATAGTACATTTATGCAATTTCCCATGATTGTGTGCATAAGGTAGAACAAATCCAGAAGAGAACAAAAAGATATTCTACAGCATAATCATTTTAATTCTTGCATTATCCATGTGCATTTGATGGATAAAATACTCACTCATCCGTCTGCTGACCTCAATTTTTAACTCTATAGATAGCTTGTTAAATTGGTGGTCAGCTTTTTATATGCCTTTTGACAATACAGAAAATTACAAAAGGCAATCATAGATGCCTCTAAGAAATTTATGTGAGAAAAGCACGAAAGACAATTGAATCGATGTCTACAAACAATAAGACATAGATCAAACGTTTGATTTTCAGTGAAAAACGCTAGGATGTTAGCTGATTAGTGAATTTTAAATTTAAAAATCCGCCTTCAATGAGCAATGCGAAAAGAACATTAATGTTCAGTATTTCTTTATTCATATTATGCAAATAATTGAGCAAATACTTCCATTTGATCTTACTTGCACAAAATCCAACGAATTTTTATTGGATTTTGTACAATCATACAATTTCAATTGAGTACATATGTATTTTTCCACCATTTCCAGTCCATATTCGATCAAAACGTGTAGCACTGATTTCGACAAACTTATGTTTATGTAAAATCATCTCTTTCAAAGGCAATTTGCACATGTTTCTATCATTTTGCCCTAAAATAATTATTTGGAAATCAAGAATTTTATTTTCAGCTAATATTGAATATTTGAATATTTGGAAAAAAACTACCGCAAATCATTTCAGGTAAATTATTTCAATTGTAGAAATATAACAGAGTGATTATTTAGTATATCTAAAAAAATAAGTTTAAACTTCGAAGGCAAAAATTAATTTAAAGTAATGTAGAAAGCAATTACCAGCTACAATTAAAATCGGAGATTTGCTAGGAGAAATTTCTATTTGCCGATAAATGGTTCCATTTTTGAAATGACCATACCAAACTGTGAAATGACTTTTTTCTACAATGCCTGAAATGATTCAATTTTTTTGTAATGACACTGTGCGAATGAAGGATTGAAATGATCAATTCAATTCTTGCAATAAAAATTTTTCGTTTCATTTTTTGAGGAACGATTAATGTATGAAATATAGCAGTAACTTTGCTGAAATTGCACTCAAAATTCGTTCTTTAAGAAATCATGAAAATTTAAGACAATACAAATGACTGAATCAATATTCGCTCTCAAAAAGCCAATTCGTTCTTGATGCGCAGTATTATAGTCAGATGAAATCCTTACTGAATAAATGCTTTTCTCGATTTGTGAGACAGGAAGCAGCAACTCGAAAATATCGATCTGACGTGATCATACGGTTTTTGCCTTCTAAATCGTAAACGTTGTTTTGACGAGAAGATGTGAAGCATTATAATACAATTAAATCAATTTAAACTAGCAAATTGTAATTCTTATATTATTTTTCTTGACTTATTGTCATTTGAAATTTTCGTTCTGAAATAATTGCATTACCGTGAAAATTAACAAACACAAAGTGAATAGCAAATAAACGCTGTTGAACAATGAAAGTATTTTGTGTCGTTGAAAGCATTAATTATTATAAACCTTTGCTTCTATTTGCATTTTCTTCTGACTTATGAACCAATCCTTTGGAAGCCAAATTCCGTTCTTTCCATTCGCTGTAAGCTCTCAGACGGCGATGATATTCGTTTTTGCATGCTGACGACAATTTTGAATCTTAACAGATTATATGCAGCATAAGAATCCTTTCTCTATTTGTTCGAAAAAATGATTGATTCATTCCCTCCCTGTTTCCGGATATTCGAATAATGCAATTCCTTCCTGATGTTGCCATCGCAGTAATTACAAATCAGGCTGTGATCTACGAATAAGTCCCGAATATTGCCATACCAGTGAATATTGCTTTTGGGAAAAAGCGCAAATCGTAACTAAGTAGCATTTGACTTTTATTTCAATAAGTTCATTTTATTCTTCTTTTATTTTTTACTTATTTTTAAGTTTTTTTCAATTTTTTCTTTTTTTGCAAATGAAATGCAATAATAAAAACATACCATTAGAATTGATACCATTTCTAATATCAATATAATGCCATTTGGATAAATCACATGCTTGAATCTCATTACTCTTTTCTCTGAATATTAGCTGTTCATTTATTGGGAACAGTTTTTAAGTTAAAAGAAAAATTCGCTTGATTTCAATCAAGAAAATTTTGCTAAGATATTGTTATAGATAAATGTTATAGATATAGATAAATTAATAGTTTTAAGTTTACAGCAACTGGCGTTCTTTTAGTTCCATAGTTTTTGTAGGTACCGATAAGTCATCTAGACATTGGTCTTCTACCTGTTGAACTTGTCCACTTGTTTGCTGACTATAAAGTCAGAGCTCATTAATATAGATGTATCAGTATGTGCATTTTAAGATTCAAGTTGTTACGACAAAAATTTAACTAAAGATGAATGATTTAAGCACTAGATTTTCGCATCACAAAATATTCACTTTAACTTATTTTTAACTCAACTTTACTATTTCTCTTCAAACTTTTGATATTCTAGCAGGAATATCTGCTGCATTTGGAACAGCTGAATATTAACAGCTTGATATCTATAAATGATGAAAAAAAATGCCGAAAAGTTTAATCACAGTGATAAATCAAAATTTGAATAAATGAGACCGAACTGAACAGGGTTGGAAGTCTTCTTATAGAAACATTAATATTGAGGGTTTTTTACCTCAAACATTGTAATTTTTCCTTCGCATTTTTCACCAATACATCACATCGATGTAATATTTCGCCATCAGATGAACTTGAGATATGCTGAAATTCTATTTCAACTTTTAAGCGTTTGGAGCAAAGTTACATTTGCAACTGATCATGTTATTGTTATCAGTACTTTTCAAATAAAAAAATTTCAGCAGAATATTATAAATACACTGCTGAAATTTTTCTAGAACGATAGACAGCATTCAGTTTCACCAAATAAAAAAAAAATCGAGCAAAAGAGTTCATATAATGATGAATAAAGTTTGCTTAAATCAGATTCAATATCAGTTTAAATAGTTTTGCCTTTATTTCATCTTTGAATCTTTTAATATCCTCCTTCAAAGCATCAATACCAGCTGTCCATTTGTGTATTTCAGTTTCGTTCAGTTTATTAATTATGGAATTCATACCATTTATATCTTTTGATAGCTTTGATAAGGTTGATAAAGCATTTATCCTGAAATACATAGATGACATCTAAAATAAAGCTACAATTTGTAAAAGTTCTGTCTGAAAGAATATTAAAATTAAAAAACTATGAATAAGAAAAAGATACTTTTTTAAAATGCAATTCAAATAGAGAGATGTTGCAGGACGCATGATTCACAAAATATTGTTACAGTAAAGACTGAAAATTTCAAAGTTTTTTAATCATTATTTGGATGAGTGAACTAGTAATACCTTGGTCGATATAACCTGCGCACTAGATAAGTACGAACAGCGCTCTGAATTCTGATGCGACACTTTGTCCTGTACGCGAGTAGTTTTTTTACTAAAATAATTGACTTTTTCTTGAAACTGACAAGAGTATATGTGATAATTGAAAGTTTTTCTAATTGAAATTGAAAGAGTTTTTGATAATCAAAGTTGAAAATTTTTCTAGTATTACGTCTGATCAAGGATATAACTGCAAATTGTGCTCTTCGCAATCGAAAACGACACAACCAGGATGACATGCGTTCAATCAAACACCCAATATTTTCTTTACTCAAATGCAGAATCTAAAATAGTGAACGGATGCCGAAAATTTCAATTTTGTATGAAGAATTTTAATTTTCAGAGTATAAAAGATTGAAAATTTTCTTTTAAAATTAACTCTGAAGTTCATTTTATTTTTTAATTAAACCTTGTCGAACTCAGCAAATTTCCCGTGTCGAAAGAATGCTTTCGTGAGACCAAATCTGTAATCTTTCTCTTCCAAACCAACCACTCGAAATAGGCACTAAAATCAGTTCAACAATGAAATCTCTTTCAGAACATTTCAGAAACAAACTGAGAAAGCGAAAAATTTGCGAATTTGCACTTTGTAACTGATCTTACCTTGAAAAGTAATTGAGCGTCGAGCGTTGCAAGTTTGCTTGGTAAATGTTTTTGATATATATTGTACAATGAGATGTAAGATATTCTGTAGTATATGTACATTTTACTTTTTTGTAATTATTTAAGGAAGTTGGTAACGGTGGTTTTAACATCTGATTTCAGCAGATTGTGAGTAAAATAAACATTTTACTATATTGACATACGGATCAAATTTACTGTGTCTATAAATCATAGTTAATCATACACATAAGAATCTTAGCGGCATTTTAAAATCCGATGTTGTTTGTCTTATGGTATGTCCTATTGTTTAGGTTTTATTTGATGAAGAAGGATATATACATCAAGAGTTAACCTTGATGGAAATCCTCGCTGCATAACTTTCAATGCGCTAAGCATTCCAGAATATTTGAGCTGTTGCAAAATTTGCGCTCCATCAAACTTATTGGATTTCATTTCCGAATTAGGCTTAATACATCGTACGAAATGGGTCTCCTCAAACAAATTGGTGAAGACTTCTGGGATCTTCGATGGTAACCATGGAGAATAAATAATCCAAAAATAAAAACAAAACAGCAACGATCATTTTTTTCTCATTTCAAAAAAGTTATATCATAACTTTATTAAATTACCATTACATTGTTTTATCATTTCTTATCATCTAGTTATTCTCTTTTATTATTCTTACAGCTGTCATAAAAATACTTAAAGAATAACAAAAGATTTTCAATTATTCGAGAATTTACCGTTTTACGTAGTTTCGTAAGCAAAATATCAAGCTGTGAGCGGAATTTGTTTCCAACTGATGCGTTTACCAGTTTGCCTAATGATACATCTCTTCTTTCCTTGTTTGAAAAATCACTGTCCGTAAATAATTCACAAATTAAGCTTTTCCTTAAACAAAATATTTAGGAAGCGAGTCATTGTTATTACTGAGAAATGTAATTCTAAAAGTCAATTTCAAATATTTTTTGTAATTAATTATCAGTTAAAAGACTTAAGGATTATAATTCCGACAAATGTCTGAGTTGCAAACCTGCTTTGTTGCATGAGACAATGTAGCGATGCATGCAAAGTGTCATTATTCTTTTCAAGAAACTGAGAAGTATCATAACAAACATCTGCTGCATAATGGCAAATAATGAAACCTTCATCGTCACGCATTGTACGATGACAACGTGATAACCGCGGCGCCTGTATAACGGGGCTTTATAACCTGCATCCTATCTTCTACTTATTGGTTACAGAATTTTTTTTTAAATTACTATTACATCGTTTTATCATTTCTTACCATTTAGTTATTTTCTCTTTTATTATTATTGCATATAAATTTTAAATATAAAATTTCAGTTTTATTGTTTCAGATACCCTATCACGTTTTCAGATCAGTAACCCAACATGAAAGATTCAAGTAATGCTGTTTCGTAATATCACGTAACAGTATGCAATTCGAGCATGATGTCTTATACCATAGCAGTCTAACTACTAGGCGAGTTACTGATCGACATGATAAGTCAATTTTCTTCGGATAACCCAGACTTGAGTTATTTTCTATATTGATTGGGGTAAGGTCAGTTCATATTAGAACAGCTACAAAAGGAAGCATATCCTGTTACTTTATTGTGATCAGATTCAAAATGTGCGCTCTTCTGGATTACAAACTATACGAAGTTACTTCTACGATTTGTGCAAAATCGAGTGGAAGAGATTCGAAAATTCAGATTCAACTTAAGAACCTGGGATTTTCATTTAAGTCACTATATAAAAGACGAATAATCATTATTGCTGATTCTGGTACAGCCATTAAATATCAATCATTACCAAATTGACTTTAGTTCAAAAATTAATTTATCCCTTCGAATTTTCGATTTATGATGCATGGAGAAAAACAGGTAACAAAAAAATGAACCATTAAGCAAGGATGACAGGTATGAGTTTCGTGCACTATCCTCGTGAAATGTTCCGCGGAGGAACGTGGCAAGCGTGATTCATTGTCCAGTAATTCAAAGATTCCGTATAGTTTTTGTTCAAATAATTCTACAAATAGGAATGTCCACTCGACTCTGTGTTATCGTTTTTCAATGCTTTGAAAATTCAGTAGTGAAATTAAAGTTAAAAAAAAGTGTTCCTGCTACTTAATCAATCCATGTTGTGCAACTTTAAACATCATCAACAACAATATCAGCAAGTTAATGACAATAAGCATGTGAAATGTAGTAGACCGAACCAATGCATTTTTCGTTATCAATGAATTCAATTGTATCGCAATGTAATTGCTCTTTGCAATATAAATCTTGTTCATCCATTAAAATTCTTTCGTTGAAGAAATTTTGCAACTTTTCATTACAATAATTTATGCAAAACTGTTCGTAAGAATTTACATCTAATGATTCTGAAATGTTTGGAAAACTCAGCGATTCTTGAAAGAATTGTTTCTCAATCTTTTTATCACTTATACATATTACTTTTTATAAGGCAGTAATGAATTAAGAGAGCTTTTGATGAATTTAAAAGATTAATAGAGAAGTAAATTTTATCAAACTGTGATGCAGAGATAGACATCGCGACAGTTTCAGATTCTGAAGCAAGAAGCCACACAATGTTCTTTACAGTGAGGTATTAGAACAAAAATAAAAAGTACCGAAACCAGCAGTATCCAATACGCCGATTGAAAAAGCAGTCTCATCGATAGGCGTGAATTCTGTGATTTTATTAACGATTGCAATAAACAAACGGCTATAAATAGCTTTGGCAAGAGCGTCACGTGTTGTACTTGCTTCATTAGCGCGCAGTGGTACTCTATAATCTAGATTACAGTAAATAGGACTTATTACCCCTAAATTCTGATCTAGATTTTTCGAGCAAGTAAGATTGTGTTTACAATAAGGTGCAAATAGAAACTGAAAAGATGTATTGCCTTATCATGTCTGACAAATAATCAAAACTATTAATAATCAAAATAAAATAATAATCAAAACTATTAATCAGAAGAGAATATGTACAAAAGAATAATATTCGATAAAGTTAAGCGAATATTAGAAGTATTCATGCGGAGGAAACCATATATATTACCGTAAGGCCTTAGCCTGCATATACATTACCAGAAGGTCATATATATATATATATATATATATATATTACTACAAGGTCTGTTGCAGTAAGACTGGGATTAGATTGGAAAGGAAGCCATTAATAACTTTATAAACCAAGGTCTTACTATTTCTCGATCTCCAGTCTTGGAGATCTAGACGAAATTACTGGTCGGTGAAAGGAATGGTTCAAGTTAATATTTGAATATAAACAAAAAGGATGTAAATGATAAGCAAAAAAGTTTTAAATGCCTATACAATCTTTTTTCATCTTTAGTAAATTTTTATAAAATTTTAGGGAAAGGGATTAAGGCATTAAAGGTAAGGCATAAAAACATTAAGGCATTACGGTAAGGCATTTTGTGGTAAGGCATTAAGGCATTACGACATTAAGGCAACTAACACATAAAGTGTCCCTTTAGTTCCACCTCTAATAGGTTGCATTAATCGAGTGACTAGATGCTTCTTCAGATCGGTCACTTCAATGCCAAGTAATTCAGCTGTATTCATCAGATGCGCTTCGCTTCCTTCTTTAATATTGCAACCATCTGTAAGTTATGTTATGCAATCAAGTTTTTTCTGTCCAATTTATTCAGTGTTTTTTTCAATTATCTTAGAAATTAAAATTATCTATCGAATTGTTTGCAACCTCTTATGGCACTCTTACATAGATATATTTTCAGAAGCACTTTAACAAAAAAATGTCAACTGATTTTTTATAATTTTAAAATACCCAACTTATAACTTAAATTCATAACTTGAAAATTTACTAAAACTTGAATTAAATTTAACCGTGCTCAATTTCATACTGATTAATGAATGCATTCATGGATTTTTTTATGAAAGGTTAATTCTGCTTGCTTTAAATTCAATTAAAATCCAAAACTCAATTAATATCACCCTTTGATAAGCCTTATAACTAAAAAAAAAAGTTTTGAAACCAGCTGTTTCACTGAAAAATTCGATATTTCCAAGATGTAAAATTGCAGCGATTATTTCGAATATTTCATCTCGAATGTCTACTGTGATATTGACGTGATTGAATGCATCCAACAGTTTTCGGAAATCATTATAATCATCAATTAAATCATCTCGCATATCATTCTTAAATTTCATTCATGTTTCTTTATTGAACGAATGAAGCCTTCAAATTGATTTTCCTTAGGATTATAAATTAAACAATCATATAAAAATTGCTGTTGGTTCAAATAATGATGACATGCGAATTGAAGATAATGAAGCAAATTGCCATTCTTACCAAATCACATTTCTTTCTTTCCAGCACCACTTTATCCAAACTTTCCTTGTTCAAGAAGAATTGCATACATCCTTTATTAAGATACTGCAAATAAACAATAAATTTCGATAAAATATTTACATACACTGAAAATTTTAAAGATCAATTTTAAAATGAAAATAAATGAGAACAACGACGGTAAAAAGCAACTAACATTGAAGTTTTCCAGTTTATTCAGCTTTAATTTGTTTGTCAATTGATCGTCAGCACCAACAATCAATTGATAAAAGATATGGTAATTCCTTTCGTATGCATTCTGTCCACAGAGGCGTGAACGTTCTAGCAAATAGTGAGATACAAAACCACCCACAATAATGCCCTAAAATGAAAAAGTGTATGATATGGAAGCGCAAGTAGAAATTCTGATACATATAAAGTACGCTTATTTAAAGATTCATCTCGCAAATTGCTATGTAATATAAAGAGTTTGCTAAATACATCAAATTTCAGTTCCAATTGCTCAGTAAACAATATTGAATTATTAGAAATATTTTGATTTGAATTCCTGCGCCATGAAAACTATTGTGTAACCTTGCCATTGAAGTGCAATTCAATAAATTTGCCAAATCGACTGCTGTTATTGTTGCATGCTGTTTTTGCATTCCCAAATGATTCCAGAATTGTGCTCACTAAATTTTGAAATTTAAAAAATCTGAAATCCAGTAGCTGAAATGGATGTGTTTGTAATCTTATTAATTTTGTTTGAAATCGCTGCAATCTGAACGATTTTAATGATTTTAATTATTAGCAATATCTACTTTATTTTTCTTAAATTTAAAACTCAAGGAAGCAAATAAAAGTATTTGCAAATTTTTCTGTATATATGAAATTGTTCCAATATTATGATATCAATTTTAATTTACGAGTAACGAGTAAATAAGTGATTAAATTGTTACAAATACTTCGTTATATAATAAGTGATATTTTATTAATTATCTGCTGATCACTTCCGAACATCGCGCAATAGCATCAACCAATATCGCTTTTTTATGGCTAATATACAAAAATCACTATATTCATGACTAAAATCTTATTTCAAATTCTTACTTGCTAAAATTCGTTGTTCAACTGTTCCTACCAGATGTCCCCAAGATTCGCATAAGAATCGGATTATGTGCTTTTGAGATTCAGTTTTACCAGCTCCGGATTCCCCCGATATTATGACTGATTGAGATTCTTGATTGCACATCATATCACGATAAGCTTTATTAGCTTAAAGTAATTAAAGTAATTTAGATATGTATATTTGTATCTTGTGAACAGTCACTACATTGTTCTATTTGCTCTGCTATCATTTAACTTTTGATTTTGATTTGCAATTCACCAATAATTACCAATCGCAAATATGTGCGGAGGTAAAGCTCCCAGTGATTGTCCTCTGTACTTTCGCACCATATCAACGTCATATAAGCCAAAAATTTGCTCGTACGGATTGATTGCGATAAGTATATTGGCCACATAAGTCTAGAAAAGTCAGTATTCCTCCCAAAAAAAAAAAAAAAAAAAAGAAAAAAAATAACCAAGAAACGAAATGGTGCTTTTACTTCAAACTTTTTACTTAAATACTACTTCAAGCAGTATTTAAACTACTTTTAAAGGTAGCATTTCTGTTCAAAGGAAGTACTTGACAATATAACCGCCTTTCTGTCCTAAACAATATAACTAAGTTACTTAACGTAGGACAAGAGAATGAAATGCCTTTCTTTGATTTCTAGCATTTTAGTAAATAGAAAATGATATTTTCAGGTTCAGAAGATTTAAAGATTAACTACGAAATTTGGTAGCAAACAAAATTTACGTAAAATTGTTTGCGATTATAGCGCAAACGGCAGTTATTCAGAAGAGAACCATCGTTCAGGTGAGTCAATGAACCTGAAAATAATAGCATTTTTCTGACAGATTCAATTTTGATTTCTCTGAACTTTCATTATGCTCAATCATCGTATAGAACATATTTTTTATATAGGAAAAAATTTATAGCAAGTAAGTGCTATGTAGGATACTGTAATGATCTGCAGAGAAAAGTTTTTGCTTTCATAATGAAAGTTTACAATTATCATCGACATCATGGTTGATATCTTCTCCAGCAGGAAAAATGTTATCGTAAAAAGCTTGGAACTGAAACAGTTTGTCGATTAAATTTAACTAGTGCTGGAAAAAACATAATTTATTTATTTAGATCACAGTTTTTTTCTACGTTAAACTACGCATACCGTTCCTGTTCCGTGCTGTCGTTGCAGTTTCACCCATTCACAGCCAATGTCAACAATTTTGCATAAAGCGAATCCATCTTTATCATCAGGTGCCCAAACAAGCGTATTCATTCCTTCTGTTTCTATCGAGTTTAATTATGCAAGTACTAAAAGATCAGATTAAAAACAGTAAATTAATTGCAAGTTAACTAGATACTGGATTTACTTCAAATCATTATTGCTTTTCAATACTTCCGGAATTTAAATTTAAATTCGTCACTGGAGCTACAAGTATAAAGCGGTTTTAACTACTTTATACTTGTAAACTTATAATTTCGTCATAACTTTTTGCTGAATAACATTTTTAATATTACAAAAATTTACTATGAAAACTTCTGCTGAAATAATCAGTGAAAAATTGGTATAATAATATAATCATAACAGCATTAAATTAGCTTTCCGAAAGCTGCCTAGAATAGTATATGGTGAAAAAAAGATGCAAAAGATCCCTATATTTTAAAGATAAATCGCCTCTTCAACAATTTACCCGAAAATATTATTTTAGAATTGCGGCGTCGGAGAAAAACCTTTGCGCACGAATGTCTACAACGAAAAATGATATAATAAATGAAGTTGTTGGACAAAAAAATTATTTTTATGTAAAAATTTAAAATTCAAATTAAACTTTAAAATCTTCCATATTACGGAAACAATGGTAGAAAACAAAAATTATGTCAAAACTTGAATCAGATAAGAGAAAATAAAAAGCCGTCCATTCAGAACACACAACTTTTTTTCTGTTTTCACTTTTTTTTGAAATTTATTCTATTATTTGACATCTGTTAAAATGCTTAAAGCGAATTGCTTCGACCATAACTGATAAATTTGGACTTATAAGACGACAATTCAGTCTACACTTCCCTTTTTCCGCTTTTTTACTTAACTCTTTCGTTGTTTTTTAGCATATAAAAAATTTTTCAATGGAGAGATGTTCCACTCTTTATCATTTCACTCCACTTACACAGTGTGCCACTCCGCAATAATTTTCAAGCACTCTTTCATATAAAATACAATTTTAGAAGTCTCAAAACACCGATTGTCAGAAGGTTAATTTATTTCTTGACAAACTGAAAGTGATATATTAAGTAGAATCTCATTTTTGAATTGCTCGACTTGAACCAACTTCGCACAAAATAAACGCTTAACAAAACATCTTTACTGTTCTATTGCTTTACAAAAATTTTAGCACAGTGTTTTTTCAATTATTTTTAAATTATTGAGATTGAATTATTTTAAATTATTTATGGAAATCGAGTTTTCGACATAAAATATAAGTTCTCCACAAATAGAATAAGTAAAGCACTAACAAATACACTTTGGTGGACACGTCAATAGAAATATTGTTTTTATGAAGAAGAATATTGAAATCTATAAGAAACACAGACTGATTATATCTACCAATCTATTGGATAATATTGGTCGAAGATGAAGAATTTCATATAATTCCGCAAATATCTACGTCAAACTTCGTTTTTGTTTTCTTTTTTAACTATATAATCCCAAATAAAATCACAAAATTTCGAAAATAGCAAAAATAATAAAATCAACCTGCGAAAATATTATTAGAAACGATATAAATGTGCCGCCATTCTGTAGTATAGTCTGATATAGTCGGCACATTTTTCAAAATGATTTGAAAAAATGAGTTTAAAAACAAGCGGCGATTCCATATTTTGCTCTTGCAGGACCAACCAAGAAAAAATAAATGCAATCTTCCAGTCTATTCGAATTAATCCAAAATATATATCTATGAACTTCATTTTTTGGAAGATCTTCTAAACTCGCTGATACTCTTTGGAGATCTTCATAAAGCTTGAACTCTATTTCCCTTCACCGTTATGATTATGTGCAAGGCCAGCAAAAAATAACAAAAAGTTCTCCAGAAAGTTTTGCGCCGGGAGGTGAGACGTCTAGCAGAAAGGCTTGTGAAAGATGAAACTGGTAAAATTTACATAAACAAGAACTGATTTTTCTCTAGTTTGCAAATTGATTAAAAAAAGCAAATTCTACTCTAAAAAGATTGCAATACCACAAACACCATAACTCAAAAAATACTAAATCTTGCAAATGTAATAACCTGTGAAGTTATAAAGATGCATACGATTCATTAACAAAATCAATTCATCCTACAAATAATTTGGTCTTTTTCTAGAAATAAATCCATAATAACGGGAGAACTTGAATACACGTATGTTAGCATTCTATTGCTTATGGACGATAGGAAGCTTGCTTCTTTTTCTCACGATCATTAACGTGATCGCTTGCATGGTAAACGATTTTCCGGATTTACTGATTAGAATGTCTCTTATGACTTCATAATTTTCGGGAGCGATGTCGTAGCCTCTGATGGCTAGCAACAACTGATCTTAATCATTTATTATATTCCTTGTCAAGTAATTTTTAATAAAATATTTTAATAATATTTCAGCATTCCATTTGGAAGTATTCTTCTTCCCGTCTTCTATAAAATACTTGTAATCGAATATTTTGGAAAGCATTGAAACTATTGTCAAAGACAATAGGAATTTATCAGCTAAAATTAATCGAATTGTTTGTTTACTGTATAATTCATGTTTGTTATTGTTTATCAGTTTGTCACATACACTACACCTTTTCTCATAATGCTGCTGTAAACTAATAATGCAGTGTGCACAGTATTAATATTCGAAAAAATCTTCATCACCAAATAATAAAAATATAACTTGATTGCAAGTTTTATTTATATTTTTAGTTATATTTTTTATTATAGTTATATTTTATATTACAAGCACCCATCATCGTAAGAAAGTATAAAAAAGAATCTCGATGCATCTTAATGACCGATCATCAATGATATCGTTATAACCACTAATTAAAGTTTAGACATTTGATTACATTTATACAATCTATACAGCAAAAATTATAAATCATCTACATCGACCAATGGAAAATAGTTTTTTTGAAGCCATCCTAGTACCTTATGTTTTTAAACTTCCAGTAAAAACATTCGTAATAATATCCAATTTAGTACTAAAAATATAAATAAAACTTGCAATCAAGTTATATTTTTATTATTTGGATATCGTTATAACTACTAATTAAAGTTTAGACATTTGATTACATTTATACAATCTATACAGCAAAAATTATAAATCATCTACATCGACCAATGGAAAATAGTTTTTTTGAAGCCATCCTAGTACCTTATGTTTTTAAACTTCCAGTAAAAACATTCGTAATAATATCCAATTTAGTACTAAGACTATAAATAAAACTTGCAATCAAGTTATATTTTTATTATTTGGATATCGTTATAACTACTAATTAAAGTTTAGACATTTGATTACATTTATACAATCTATACAGCAAAAATTATAAATCATCTACATCGACCAATGGAAAATAGTTTTTTTGAAGCCATCCTAGTACCTTATGTTTTTAAACTTCCAGTAAAAACATTCGTAATAATATCCAATTTAGTACTAAGACTATCAAATTCTCACAACAAATTCAAATTCCAAATGGAGAATTTACAAATTCGCAGCCACAAAAATTACTTGCAACTCAAAAATGAGTAATCATATTACACCTTTCTCTTGCATAAAACTATTTTTTTAATAAAAGAAACTTCATTTCATGCACACAATACCATATACTGAAAGCATTTATACAATGTGAGTAGAACAATTCCCTAACAAATAGCACTGATACGTTATGGAACTGTTATGATCACCAGACTTTTCTAAGTCAATCATCATCGCTCACCATTTCTTGGTAGGTATTTCCTCCTCACCGCCTCTCCACTTCAGTTTCCACATCAAGGGCCCACCATAAAAACTTCCAGACTTGCGATGTATAACTTTGTTTTGCAAACTCCATTCTGACACCCTCATATACTGCCAGCATATCCCAGTAAGGTATACAATGAATCCCAATGAAAAACCAGCAAGGAAATTATCTCCTGAAACGGACAAGATTTGAGTGGAAAATGTAAAACTATTGAATATTGTTAAGAAATTCCGGACAGCAGAAAAAATTGGTGAGAATTCTAAAATCAAATCATAGTACTACAAAATAAGCATATGAAAGGATGGATATATTCAATGTGCCAGGTTCGAGAAAAACCGAGATTTGAGAATCTTCTTTCAGTATGACCATTTCCTATTTTCCCAGAAAATTCAAAAAAAAAGCACATTCGATAAAAAACATGTAATAATAAAAAAACACATATAATAATAATATTTTCTATTTTTAGACGACCTTCGCAAAAACTATCCATTTAATAAGCATAAGAAATAAGTTACCGAACTTTAAAAGACGAAGTGATTGTCTTAGACATGCTCAGGAATCTCGCAAATGAATTATCCTGAGAGCAAGCGAAACCTCTGTTTTCTTAAAAATGTATACAGCTAAACCAGAATTTTAATTACATACTCATTGTTGCGAAAACGATCCCTGTTGCAGTAGATGCATATAAGTGGTTCATGAAATCGTCTCTGTGTCTCACCATTGCTGCACCACTCAATGCTACACCCCATGTGAAAGTCAATATAGCTGAAGTGCAATTGTTGGGGCAAAATCAAAAATTAACATATACTACTGGATAAAATGGAATTCTAATAATTCAGATGTACTAAACGACAACTAGATGTTAATCATCCTTTAATCATGTTAATCATTCTTAATCATTCAGTTAATCATCCTTTCCAAAGAGTACAATTCTGGATAATGAAACAACTACACTGAAAATATGAGTCGCTAATTACAATGATTTGCCGACTTTTCAATATGTCTACATAAAGACAGAGATGAATTTCACCAAAAACAAAAATTTTTCAAAACTGAATTTTTTTAATACTTTTACCAAAAATCTTATCGAATGTTAAAAAAGAATATATTTCCAAAAATAACCTGGAGTCGGGAAGAGCTTAAAATATGTCTTCATTACTGACAGTGGAGTAATTGGAACTGGAAGTACATTGTGGCCTCGGATATGCAAACCAGTGTAGGGAACCACTGAAAAAGGAAATCCTATAAGTTTTATTTTCTAAACTGCCTTTTCTTCGTACCATGAGAAAACGCATTCGAATTCCCAACTAATCACTTATCCTGCATTCCTTCAAAGTATCCTGTTTATTCGTTAATAAAGTTAAAATAAAGATAAAATTAATGTTAAAAGATGATACTCAAGGCGAAACTTACAAAGAATAGCCATATATTGTACACTAGCCAGTCCCTTTATGATGGGATCTTCATTAAGCGGGGAATTGAAGAATCGAAATGGCTTCGGTACCCACCACGGTGTTTTATGCCTAGCCTAAATGAGAAATTAATTTCCTCAGCATAAAAGAATATACATTATCACTATGGTCATCAAAAAAAATCCTCTCATGTTCTTTGTTATTTTGATCATCATGCAATCAAACAGCTATATATGGAAGAAAATTCCCATTGATCATGACTTGCCAGAAATTCATGATAGTTGTTGTTGGCGCGCATTACTTTAAAGCCTTTGTGATGAGGCCACGGCCCTTCAGTTAACTCATATTTTGCGGCGATATCCTTGTACTGTGTGGAATTTTTATACAGCTAAAATAACAGAAATTGAATAAGATAAATATCTACAACTGAAAAGTTTATTTAGTTTGTAATATAGCAGTTCCGTTAACGAGGAATAGCAACAACTATCGTGAATCTACCACATAAATACTCAGACTGAATACTGTACTGTTACGCAAACGTAGCGACCCCCTCATAATTTGGTAAATTCTCATTTCACGTTTTTCGTACCTGTAATATCATTGATACGTAATCACATTATTTCTTTTCTTTTCCATTTCTCATTGACAACCTAACTCGCGCTCATTTCAAAATGTTTCGTTTGACAACTATTTCATTCCTAATAACCTTTAATACTCTACCTTATTCATAAATTCTTCGTAATTCCCTGGCTGGTCACTTTTTCGCGTTAAATTTGGATATTTTGTCGAATCGAGACCCATAGGACCCGCAAGAGACGTTCCATCAGGAACTTTAGGATCATAACTGAAAAAATGTTCTCCTGCAGAGCAAAGAAAAACAAAAACATTTCTTGTAGAAATCTGTGTTATAAATTATTTTAAGTAAGAAATTTCAAAATCAGACTTAAAACCAACTAATCTGGATCATGCTCCCTTAGCCGTGCTCCTGCCATACACATTTTGCCGTTTTCGGTTGCCGTATCTGTCCAACCTAATTCAGTCCACCATGCCTTACGTGTCTTGCTCCTGAATAAAAGAAAATGGAAAAGTCTTACGAAAGAACATACAAGAGTTAGAAAAAAAAAAACGTTTATAGTTACAAAAAGCTGTGTTGTCATAAGACCTGAAAATCTAGATAAAAATAGTGAAGCGAAAAGATTAATAATGTACATACTGATCACGTTTATCCCAACGTTTATTCCAGTAACCTATCCAAGGTGGTCTAACTGGTGTATAGGTAGCCCGTAATGGTTCATCATCTTCACTCATTACAAGGCTAATTTCTGAAATACAAACTTCTCATTACAATGTTCACTTCGAACAGCTAACAACTACGTAATAAATTCTTTCTTGGGAAAAAATCTCTAAAATTAATAGTTCCAATCGGATACACCAAATGACCCACACACCATTACACCTGTACAACTCCCCCGTCACAAAAGCGCTGCTACATCTAACATTCTTAATTAAACTTCTAATCATGAAAACATTAAATCTCTTCTCAGGTGAACCGCTTATTGGAACGTTATTGACATGATTTGTGGGATTCAGTAATGTGTAAGTGAAATTATTACGAATCGTAATGATATGATTAAATCGGAGATAAATGTTGAACAATAATGACATAATATGGAATTCTCCTCATCATCATTTTATTTCTTAAATAAGTATTTCTAAAATATTTCTTAAATGAAAAAATAAAAAAAAAAATTTAAAAAATAAAAAAAAAAATAATAAGTATTTCTAAAATATTTCTTAAATAAGTGAACAGTTTTGGAAAGAATTAATAAAATGAAAAATTTTTCTTCAATTTTCAAAGTGAAAAAGTAAACAATCGAAAAAAAAAAAGAAATCTTTGCAAAATAGATTTGATATAGTCATAAATATGGGGATGATAAATATATCCAACATCCAACATAACACATATTCATATACTCAACTATTTATTTCAGTATCAATCATATCGGACAATAATGTGCTCTCTTCATTTACTGAAATTTAATGCATTTCAAAAGCTTGCATAGTTATTTAAACTCTAAAAATCTGTCTTACAGTATACACTACCATATATTGAAATATGAGAAAAGATTCAGTTACTTACGTAATTTGATAAGCATACAATATTAATAACAATAATAATAAACATAATTTTTTAAAAAAAAATATTAATATTTTAAATAAAATTTAAGTTTTCTTCAAAAAAAAAAAAAAAAAAATAGTAACTTTTTTTGTTTTGTGAAAACAAAAATTCTATCATTTAATTGTGTTAATTCCGAAAATTTAAACTTTAAACTCGTTTATATTTTATGAAATAAAACGAAGAAACGCTAAAGATATTTTAATGCTTTCTTAACTTAAGACTTCCCGATATTTCGCTATAAAAATCCGCGAATAAAGTAAAGCGGGAATAATCACTTATAGCTTTATTGTATTTGAATTCAAGCAGTGCAAGAAAAAAATATACGGATTGATTGATAAGAACAAATGATGGATGAATGATCTATTTGTTAATTTGGTTGTGCCATTAATTAGAGGCAACGTGTGTGGTCTCTCGGATATCTCCCTTCTCTTCCTCATCCTCTTTTCCCTCATATCGTTATCGATGTAAATTTTGTCGTGTCGCGCCGCGGATAGTACACGTGTCCTACGAAAATATCTCGACATATTCTGGAGAGGTCAAAGGTTATCATTATGAAAGCAGTGTTATTTTCATATAGCAAATAAAAGCTGATCTCCAAGCAGTATGGCGATATCGAAGGAATTTCACAATTTAGATTGCTAAAATCGACGACAAATTTAAACGAATGTTTATAAAATACAATCAAGGATATGGATATACAATTATTCAGGCTGGAAGAATATTATCTCTGAGATTTTTTGTAGATAATAAAAATTCTTGGATGGACAAAAAACAGATTCCATAAAGAAATCCTGGAGATTAGCGCGAGGTCAAAAGAGAGATGATGAGGATCGAGAAACATGTCGATGTAGTCAAGAATGTGAATTAAAATAAAATAATTAGTGTATTTTTGTGTTGTTTTTAAAAATGACGCAAAGATCAGATTCATTAGCTCAACTATGATCATAAATTATACAATTAATGAGCTATTAAATTTGAGGCATAGTGCATTTGTCTTTAAGGCTACATGCTATTTCAAGATTACACTAGATAGTTATAATTTTAGGTATAGTTTGCGTAATTTGAAAAATGAACTACCTCGTCAACATTTTCATCCCTAATTACTTATTTGTGTTTGAAATCATGGAATCATAAATGCTTTTTTTCAAGAGATTTTACAGTGATCATGTGCTCGTACGTGAACGCTTTTGACTAATGTACAGCAAATGGCTAAATTTTAGGATTTACAATTGCCTAATTTGGTGACCAGTTAACAAGTGACAACAGAGCAAAAGCCTTTGCAAGAGAAACTTGGAAATACACGAGTACTTAATATTTCTATTTAATTTATATGATATTTTGAAATGGGAGATTTTCTAATCCTAGTTTTTATCTATACGTTAACAATTTTATTCGGAATTCAATATAATGCTTACGGTTCTATCCCAACAACCGATGAAGGTAAGCTTTTTAGTATTCAAATTTTCAAAAATGACATCAGTGATATTTTGAGTCATTTCAGAGTTTCTTTTGATATTTCAAAATTTTTTTTAGTTCAGTTTTACTTCCATCCCACTTGTTTAAAAGCAACCATTTTTTTTTTACATTAACAAATCTCTAGAATTCCATTATTACTCTCAATTCGATGAGGTTTTTCAAAAAGACATTAATCAGAATTTCTAAATTCAGTTGACGTAACTAATTCAATGCAGAAGATACTGTATCATCTGCCAGTAGAATGTTAACTGTTTCTGATAAACACGAAATTTACTTTACATATTTTTCTCTAAGTGGTAACCCGGTGTTGTTCTGAGGAACACGTTGAATGCTGCACAGAATCAGTTGATTTCGGACAACCACTTCGTTGCGATGGCATGGAATTAGGGACTAGGATTGACGTGACTCAGTGTATCCAGGAAGAAATGTATGGAGAAATCCAGCCAATGCTTAATCTCACAGGTCAGTCCTCAGTCCGTTTAACAGAAGTATTTAAAATTCCTTAACCATTCACATATGCATTTTCTTTAGTATTGGTTGATATTATTTGTGCTCTGAATTATAAAGACTAAAATTTAACACTAATCAAAAAAGGATAATTAAAAAAGTATCCATAAATCTTCGAGTCAAAACTATAATTTGCGTTCCAGATACAGTGTGTTGCGATGTATTTAGTGATGATGATAACGACAAAAAGAAGTACTGTCTTACAGAATGTATTACAGTAATGCAGATACCTGCTCTCAGGAATGATAAAAAACTGAAAAGAATCAAAAAATGTAGACGAACAAATCCCCTCTATAATGTAATTTTGAATTTTCGATTTCTTACATCTTTCAGTAAATCTTTTGGAGCCAAAAAGAAATGTTACTTAAAGCATACATAATTAAAAACTGAAAACTGAATGGAAAAATCCTGAAATTTTAACAAATTTGAAATAGGTATCATCACATCTCTGAAATAGTTTTAATTTTATCAAAATAACTTGTTCAAATAGCAATAACTTTGAAATAACGAAATTCTGAATAGCATAAGAGGAAAAGTAATTGTTCACTTACATTTGTTTCAGAAATAAAAAAAAAAAAGTGACCTTTGCAAAAGTTATGGTTTTAACTAAATTCATAAATTGTAAAAAAAAACCTAAAAATCAATTGTGAATAAGGTCACTCTATTGAACCAAAAAAGAACGTTAATATTGTAAATAACTTTGTTTACTTCTGTTTACTTTTGGCAATATTTGTTTGCCAGTAACTTTGTTCGAATAAGCAAAATAATTGCAGTGTTTCAATTTATGTCTACAGTGGATGCATAACAGTACTGAAGATACAGAATTGGATTTCGAGCAAGAATGTTCTGTCAAATTGAAGATGTTGCCGGGGAAACTATACATTGGTCCCGAAATCGAATGAATAATTTTCAGTGTTGTCATCAAGTATTTTTTAAATTTCAAGTGAACTTGTAAATATTAATATGAAGTTTACAATTGCATCTTATACGATTTAGGAAAATATATAATCGATTTAATTTGATGGAAATATTAATTTAAATCATCGAAATCAACTTTTCATTTGAATAAATTGCTTCAGGCAATGTTTTTATCAATTGTTTTAGGGCTAAATCACTGGATTCGAAATTGTGTCTGTTTACTTATTCCTCTCAACTATCACAAAACACAGCGCTTATTCTAAAATACACGTGAATCACGCAACTTTGAAATATTTAAATAATTACTCATAAGGTAATTCAAACATAATACAAGGAATGTGTATATATTGTAAAAGTACTATTGTAAAAGCCTGGCTAACAATGAATCCAGGCCAATTCCTGAAATTGATCTATTCCCGATGCCAATTCCTGAAATTGATCTGTTCCCGATGCTAATTCCTGAAATTGATCTGTTCCCGAGACGTCACCGAGTATAAATGCAATTATTTAGCAAATCAATAAAGTAGTATCGGTGAATGCTTCCTCTCTCTCTCCTCTTTCCAAATACTATTTCTTCACCATACTTTAGACTCGTTGTATTCTTTTATTCCATTGTTGCGCCGGTGTTTCACCATCACATGTTTTTGTTCATTTTTATAATCGGCTTGTTTTCATTTTTGAACTTAAGCAACAAATGGTGAATAAATTTTTATCCGGTCAAGAGTCACGTGAAATTTGACGTATTTTTTGCGCAATGAATTTTGTGTTCTTCGAACAGTCATTTCACTCCGATATTAGTCAGCTTTCTTGAAACAATTTGTAAATTCTAAATGTCCATTCTGTTTACTTTCACTTTTCCTGTATGCAAGCAAAAAATCTGTTGGATATTTGTGAATACATGGATACATGTATTATAGATATAAAATTTTTGCAACATTATGCAAAGAATAATTCTCCGAAATATTAAGTAATTTATTATTTGATTTGATGAAATATTGACGAAGTAATTGAGAATAATCTATTCTTTCATTTTATATCATTCATAAGTATGTCATGAACTGTCACATGTCGTTACTGTTGTACAGATATGTTCATTGTTGTAGCCATTATTTTGATTAAATAATAAAAAATTCATCAAGTAATATCAGGCATGTCCGTAAAATTTAATCAATTATCGGCGGAAATCATGTCGCAGATGCAGAAATCTTCAGCGGTACGTCTTTTTACTGGAAATATTCAACGACATCCGGAATTATTTCGACAGATGTTCAAAAATTCAGCGGAAGAACTTGTTGCTGCTCTACAACATCAACTTGAGGGATCAAATGGACCAGATTTGGAGATGAGGTTAGAGTTAAATCGTGATTTGTGAAAGTTCGAAAAAAATTTTAATTTAGAAATCACATTTCCCTCTAGAAATAGTTTGGTTTCAAAGCTCAAGTGAGGAGGAAATACGCCGAAAAGAAAAATATTGTTCAGTATGAGAAAAGAAAGAAATGTTTTAGACCAGATGGCACGATAATGCTTGCTCGTGATTCAGAAAATTGTCGTCTGAATACCTTCGAAAAAACTGATATGAAGATAACTTTAAAGGTTTGTCTTTTGCTATCATTGATTTGAGACGGGAGAACATAAGAAGTCGGAATTCTTGGTCTAAAGAAAAATTGAAAAACCGCAAAAAATTTGGAACTTTTTCTATAAATGTTTAAATATATTATATTGTAATCAGAATAGCTTTCAATTCTTAAAATAAAGCAACAATGGAGCTACAGGTATTTATGTCTTCATTAGACATAAAGCAGGTGGAAGAAAGCATCGATACAGCTTTGCGCGAAATAAATACCAAATCGATTTCGCATCTGATTATTGCATTTCCTCCGGATGATAAATTGGTAATCTTTTTTTCATTCTCAAAAATGTAGATTAAAATTTGATATAGTTTTTGGGTGTGAAATCTCATTGTTATGCTCCGTTTATTTAGTTCGATTATAGTTCTGTTCCAAAAAGAAAGAAAAATTGGAAGTGTTTTTTTCTCTTTTTCCGACAAAGAATACAACATCAAAATGCTGTAACATTATAATTTATGAAGTACCAATATGATAAAAAAGTCCTGTTGCAAATGTTATTTCCTCGTGCAGTATTTTTAAAGTAATATAAAAATAGAATTTTACAGGATATAGATCAATCTGATCCCGCAGAAGTACAGCAGTGGCTATCGTATATCCTACCGTTTTGGCTGCAGCTAGGAACTTTGGTGAAGACTCATAAGGTAAACACATTGGGTGTAGCGGATCTTGATTATGAGCAGTTAAAAGCACTTTATGAATCCACGAATGATCATCCCCCAATGATTGATCATTACAGCACTGATCACTGTTGTACGGTTTGTTTTTTCTGCATTTTCATAATCACTTAAATTTAGATTTACTTAAAGTAAGTGTAAATTTAATAGATAAATTTAATTCTCTTTGGAGCTCAGCTCTTCTTATAGTTCTTCTATGGCAGGTTCCTCCTGAATTACGTGAATATGCAAAACAAAAGGATATTCAATTATTGACCCACAATGATCCGGATTTAGACAGTTTTAGTGAAAGATTAGATGCTACCACCAGGAAACTCTTTGGAAATGAGCGCTTCGATCTTGCTTCCGTTGCAAGGTTTTTTTTAAATCTTTTTTATCGTTTTTGCAAATTGTTATTTTGTTGCCGTGACCGGTGGGAATTGGAAATTATAAGAGTAATAAGTCTTATTTCTTTATATTCTATAAAAAAATTTCAAATAATGGAAAGATTTCGTTTTTTTTGCTTAAACTATTGAGCGAAAACTTTCAGTTTGTTGCCATTAAAAGATGAAGCCTGTCAAGGAAGTCATGCCTAACTATTGTAAGCTACAGCTATCAGTAAATAGCTCAGACTTGAATTATTTTAATCAGGCAATTGGCAGCAGTGTGAAATATTTATTTGGATCATATTTTTTTGTTTCTCAGTACTATCTTCTTCATTGTAATGCTGTTCAACCATAAGAATTTGTAAATATTTGAAAAAAAATTATTTGTAGGATTAATAGAAATTAATAGTTGCAGGCTTACAGTATGGTTGCGAAGTCGTTCAATAATCGTTGGAAAGGGTTACATCCTCAAGTTCCTTAGAAAAATTTCTTGAATTGAGAAATGTGTCATTCTTGAAGCTGTGGTTTTTAAATATGCGGATGTAGTTTTTGATGGTGTAGAAGTAGACAAGTTTGATGGTGAAGTATCCTCGTAATGTTGATCAGTAAATATTACAAATGTAAAAACTTAAAGACGTCTTATTTGCCGAAAGTTATCCATCAAATTAACAAAACGATTCAGTGATTAGTAATTTTAGGCTGCTTGGATGAGTTTATTCCTTTTCGATATAGGTATAAAAAATATTTGGTCAGTAGACATTCGGCATTGGACAATTGATTCATCATGTTGGAAATAGTTTAAATCATTTTGTTTGGAAATTCAACTTTTTCATTTATTTCTTTGAATTAGATTTTTCATTTATTTCTTTGAACTAGATTTTTCCTAAATTTTTTACATAATATATTTATAAAAGATTTTTATGTATTCATAAAAGATTTCTGCTGATTCACATAAAACTTATTATTTTTGGAATATTCTTTGGGCAGCAGTTTTCTTTTAGTTCCGAGTTTAAAAATTTTGTTCTATTTCTTTACGGGTGTTGGTCTACTCTTATTTTTTACTATAATGGTTGCTAGGAAATTAGTGATATTTTTTCTTTTACTGTATAATTTGGTATTTGTATCCGGTTCTGGTTTTTGTTTTTATCTTTTTTGCAGACTTCAGAAGAACAAGAAGGTGATCTTGAAAAATCTGCAATTTGTATTTGAGGCAGATAAAATTTTGCTATTGGTCATTACTTTTAGGCAAATATTTTTTAGATCTTTACCATCTTCATGCATGGGAGCACTTTGTATAATATAAAAACCTTAATATAGAGTTCAACATTTGCGCAAAATTATAATCCAACTTATTTAAACTTCCTTTTTTATTCTCGGATAACACCTTAAGAAAGCTTTCTTTTTCGTGGCAACATGATGACACTCAAAAAAATTTTTGGATTTAAAAAAAAGTGAATGTTATTTCCAATTTCATAATAAATCACATTAGATATAGGTCAAGTAAAACACGATATAAGCTTCCTTAAAATATCCAGTGGATTAATACATCTTAAAGCTATTAAATATTTCCCAAATATTTCTGATTACATTTTTCAATTTAGTATGAAGAAAGCATGTTTGCAAACATTACTAAGTTAATTCTAATTTTGTGACTTTGGCACCATTTTAGCGGAAATTATGGTCGAATAATGAGACAGTAAAAGAAATTGTGTACTGCTATCAAATTACCCAACTGTGACGAATTTGTTTGTCTAGCGGTAATGAACACATTCAATTCATCATGATATATCAACAGTTTTCAAGTTTTTGGTGTTTTCATGAATTGGAACTTGAAGTACGAAATTAGAAATCGTAAATGAATATGAACACTGAAGCTAAGAATTAGTTAATAAAACAATATGTGCAATACTTGGTTATGGTTCTTAACATATATATCTGATATCGGAGTGATGATGAATGGGCATAGAGTATCGCGTAATAGGCGCTTAACTGATCTCATACGATTTTTTGCCATATATGCTTTGGTAAACTCTGCAACTGTCATTATGGCGATTAAGCTTTGGTAAATTCTCCAAGTGTCATTATGGAAATTATATTCTCTTTAATTGGCTTATATTCTCCTCATCACCTTAATTTTACTGGAAGAATGTCATCATTTTGTCTGATAAAGTAATCTGACAATTTTTGCAATATGTTTTAAAATCGTTCTATAAGTCACTCCACCGCTAGAAATTGTTCAGTTCTTACCGCAAGAGATGTCACAACACACAAAGTTGACAGCTTATCGATCTTCTATTGCTAGTATTGTTTCATGATCATTGTCGAAATAACAGTGGGCTCTCAAGTTTTTGTCCAGGAAAAGCAAGATATCTGGAAATTTTTACTAGCCTAGCTAGAATCAGGAAAATATGAGATTTCTAACTACAGGAAATTCACGCGTACCTTTTCTGCTTTGAAGATTTTTAGCCATTATTCACGGCAGTCATAAGCTTAGTTAAATCCTTAACTTTTCAACTTAATGTGGAGCCATTTTTTTCTACATTTCAAAGTATTCTTATAAATCTTTATTTTTTACAATTCGAAATACCTCATGAACAAATGAGCAGCTATGAGATTCCGGAAATCTAGCTTGCCGTGGAAAAATATATGGAGAATTGAAAAGTCATTCAATAAATAATTAAACAAATAAAATATTACTGAAATCTCAAGACTTCTATTAGCGATATTGACGATATGTTAAACAGCGATAACAACGATAGTGAAAATATGTTAAACAATAACAAAAACAGTTGGTCGTGTTGTCATCAATGCAGGGAATGCAAAAACTGATAAAAGCATAACTTCCATTGAGAGTAAATGTATGGTTTTCCAGAATGTCCAGTGTAAATGGTACTTCAAAAAAAAGAACTTAAGCCTTTTTGTGTGATTGTCGAGAAGAGTAATGATTGTGATGGAATTTCCAAAGCAAGAGAAACATGCGTTAATGATTCCTAAATTGTATAATTTTCGGGAAAATATTGCTGAAGTTTTTCTTTTTATCTGTGGTACATTTTTTCCCAAATCATTGATCTAAAAAATAGATGAGATAAAATTATAGATTGTCCTAATGGTTTGAGATGAAAGTGCTATGATATTATTTGGCTAGTATTTCAGTAATATTAGTTGCACCTATAACTATCACATTTGTTAAGCAAAGGACTAAACAGCTTGTGTGGATATATTTCATTTTGGGGTCGTAATAATAAACAAGGAGGAGGCTTGTACTATCAGAAATTATTTGTTAAAGTCAGTAGTAACAGCTAGCCTTTGCATTGCAGTAGTTGATCTGCAACAGGTTAATAGATATAGAACAGTTGTTCGTTGATAAACTAGTGCTCCATACTGGATCTTTTATCCGGTGAATTCAACCATATCATTCTCTCTGAAATTTCTTAGCCACATCATTAAAGCCAAAATAATCCTCCTTATTAATAAGCCCTCTTGCATTTATGGTAATTTTGGCCTTTTTATGGATCTCCCTGATTTCGTAGTGTTCTAAATATGCAGAAAATGTGCTACTCCAGTGCTGTTTTCTTCGACGTTTTGTTGCTGTTGGTATCTATTATAATATTTGCGAAACCTGTCATCAAGGTAAAATATTATAAGAATTTATCATTATATCTCAAATTTAAATTACCAATCTATGTTTACTTAATATCACAGACTAATTGGATAATTTGACGAAGTTTTGTGCTATACGATCAGGCAACAAAGTCGCAAATTAATGTTCTGGAATTCCATGATCCTTCTAAATGTTTCTTTTTAATTTGATGATGCGGATCTCATTAAATTCTCTTGTACATTTGGTCAAGCATTATATTTAATTTTAAAGAGGCAAAAAGATATTCATCTCACAGAATATTTTCACTTCTTCCTTCATTTTTCACTCATCAGTGAACTTGTTTGTATACAATCATGCATTCATGCATTCTTTTGAACAACGTTCAATTTTTTTTCGAAATTTTTTCACTCTCCAAAAATATGAAAATGATAACTTGACTGCCTGATAATGTTGTAACATTATTGATATTACCGGTAGGCTTTATTGTAAATAATCATTACTATTTTATAACTTTTCAGTAAAGTTTTCTATTTGTTTTCTCACTTTCTTTTATTTTTACAGGATGAATTTGAATTTTTTAGTAGGAGAGGCAAGAATTCATACTGTCATGTAGAGCAAAGCTCATAAGAAAACAGATAAATTAGAAAATCCAGAATAAATTCATAAGAATCACTTTTAGACTTACCAATATACATTTATCTCAATTTGTATTGGTATTTTTCGCAGGGCACACCAATATTATGCACTCAGACAAAGCCGTGGAAATTAAATGGTCGAGATATCGTAGCAGATTCGAACGGTTTTGTTCTACTAGTAGTATTAATGCCTATCGAATGTGAACATTGCCACAAACAATTGATGAAGTAAAATCAATTTTTGAATCGAAGTTTTGAAGCATTCTATTATAACTGGTTTACTGCAGAATGAAATTTCACTCGGATTACTAAATTATAGATTCCAAACAATGATGGAAACAATGCCAGATATAAGGATTATTATCGTAGCTCCATGTGATGAAAATCCTCGTCTGATTGAGCACTATCGAAAGGAGTTCTCTCGTCTTATAATTGTCATGGAATCGTTGGATGAGCAAGTTTGGGATATACTGTCAGGATCTCCTCATGATCACTTTATTTATGATAGGTAATCCACCTATTCAGCACTAAATTATCTTCAGTATTTAGCCTAGACTTTGATTGGATACATAAATTCGAATGCTATGAAAATTCAGCAAAATATTTATTATCTTTTCTAAACTAATTGAGCTTTATCAAGTCGTCGTTTAAAGTGCGCTTCATTTCTTACTGGATTTGAAAGATTTGTGCTTTATATCTATTTTAAATATTAACAAAGCTATTATATCAAGCACTCATTTCTAGATGTGGTCGTCTAGCTAGCATCATTCGGCATCCAGAAAGCGACATGTCAAAATTTGAACATACACTTTGGGCATTGAAATTAGCTATTAATTATGCTCAATGTGGTTGGTGCGAGTACGATCCACCTTACCTACCTATACTTCAGAAACCTGTGGTTGCAACTTATACTCCCTCTGCGCACAACACAAAAAGACCTGTAAGGTTTATCGAATCTGTAAATTTATTGTTTTCCAAAAATGAGTACAATTTAAAATTCTTCCCAAAATTAGATCCATACAAACAATTCAAATAAAGTTGAACTGAAAATGAGTAATCAAAGTAGGGACAGTAGCGAAGTTTACTTGCAGTAAGTTGTAAAGGGAAAGTACAGGTCTCACAGCTACTGAGAATATATTTGATCGTTGATGTTATCTAGGAATGAATGGAAAAAATTAGAAAAAAAACTCGCGTAACTGAATCATTTGATAGCAACTTAATTTGAGGAACCGCAAGACCTTGAAAGCCAAGGCTTTTATTTCAGGCTTTACTTTTGTTAAGTTTCTGAATTATAACTGACAAGCTAGGATGAACGTATTATCATATTTAATTGAAAACTATCATATTATGATTGATGGAGGGTAGATGAGCTGCCAAAGATATGAAGTTAAAATAGTGAGATAAATCTACCTGTGCTGATTCGAAACAAAATAAAATGAGTTCCATTCTTGAAGTTGCATTTTGTCACGAATCAATGTCATTATATGGTTAATTAAAGAAGATTATTAAAATCAGACATGCATCAGTAACTGAAGCTGCGCCAATAGGACTGGAACAATTTGAAAATAGAGCATAGGAATGATCAATTATAAGCTATAACGAAGCAGCAACAAATCAAAATTATATAACACGTCGACAAGAAGTTTGATATTGTGGGATGAGATCGATGATAGAAAATGACAAGTTCGGTACTGCAATATTTATGTAAAAAAGAATATAGGATTTATAAAAGATGAAATTGATTAAATCTTCAAATCCACAAATCTTTTTCAAACCTGACTTTCTTATCTATGTCGAATTTTCTGATTAGAAGCGGCCATTATCTTAGCATTGTCTTATGTTCAGCGATACATTACTAATGATGGAAAAAAATACTTTAGTATCAAATGGCGAATGTTGGTTGTTGAAGTATTGAACTTTTTGTCCACTCTATAGATACTGTTAAATAAATGCTAAGAAATTAAAAAGATGGGATAGTAATTGAAAATGACATAAATTTCAGTGAGAAAAGTTCGCAGAGACTGAATTTAACAATAAGGATGAGAAAGTTATGTTGATAATAAATTCAAGTTAAGTCAAAATCATAGTCGGAATGTCGTACATTCACTTCCTGAAAAGCGGGAAAAAACTATTTGATGCGCTTGCTTTATATCTCTACTATAGTTGTGTTAGTAAACTTTGGACTACTATAAGTCCCGTAAAAACAAGGATCTTGTCCTGTCCTAAAACTTAAATAAGTTTCACGTTAATATTCAACTAAAAAAGTGATCAGTTTCAAGTTCAAGTAAAACGATGAAGGAAGAGGAAAGTTATTGTGAATCTAAACAAGTAATTATTATTGGCAACATAGCTAGGGAAAGTTTGCTTTTTTTGAAAAGCTTTTATTGCTGTTTTTCAACTAACCATTAAAACTTATTTAGTGCAATTATCTTCGCCAAGCCTGTTCTGTGTAATACACTGAAAAATAAGTGCTACAGAAAATTTCAGCGTATCGAGGCAATGGTATATTCAGAAAATGATAGAACAAATATGGTAAATTCGGATAATATTCATGAACGTTTTTCCGCGCAGATCAGTACAGTAGCTCCAGCGCTCAATGGTCGTGCAAGGATTTCTGATAGTCATGTTTCACCGCCGTCCAATATTATTCCTTCATCAACAATTGTTGAAAATAACCAAAAGCCAATAGTTAGCAGTAGCGAATCACAGAAGGAACGAGTCTCATCAACGCATAGACAAAAACCAACTTTACAACAAGCACAATCACAGTAATGCATTTTAATGTGAATAATTAAATTCTATCATCTGAAAATTAAGTTCAGCTCGAACCTCATTCTAGTTCCAAAATTTTTAAAAAAAGCAATGAAAATCGCTTTGATATGAATTTAGAATAATGAACTTTTCAGCGCAATCTCAAAGAAAAAAATGAAATTAGAAATTGAAATAAAGAAATTTTTTTCTTCTTTCGCCATCCTAATTCACAATAATGTTAAATTGATTCCAGATAAATAATCAAAGAAAGCTCTTTATAGCATTATCATTATTCTATTAATTTGTTCTTTGAAATTTCATTATATAAGGCGACTTTAAGGTGTTTGATACCTGAAAATTGTCAACGAAAAGCTCGACCGGATAATGGTATCTCATCAACAAGTGACTGGCGAACGTTAAGTAACTGGAGTTTGATACGATCATTTCCCGGTCAAATAGACCAAAATGGTAATCAGCAACGTGAAGAACAAGAGCAAGATAAGAGAGAAGAGCAGCTTCGACAAGAGGAAAACAGAAGAAAGCACGAACGAGAATTTCAGCAGGCTTTGGAACGGCTCCGCTTACAACAGGAAAATCAGCAAAGAATTCGGGAGCAGAAAGAGGAACAGCTAAAAATTCAGAAGCAACAACAAATACAGGAGATGCAAAGGCAGTACCAAGAACGACAGTATCAAGAACAACAAAATTCGCGACAACAAGTAATTTCTTAAAAGTATTTTCTGAATTCCTAGAAATCTCGATAAGTAATATTTTTGACATTCTTTATAAATCATTTGTGACAATTTTTAAACATTCCATCTGAGCTTCATCTAAAAAATTTTTAATTTCGTATTAAATGAAATAAATATTAGAATGAGAATTTAGCAATTATTAAAAAAAAATTTTGTTGGAACTAATTTATGTGGACTTGGAACAGAAATTGAAAAACAAGTTACAGGAACAAAAAGCAGCAAGCGAATTTTACACTAATATAAGTAGTAAACATCAGTTTAATTCGAAGGACAATAACAACTGGGAACAATTCAGAGCTCCAGTACGTCAGCATCACGTTCAAGGTCATTTTGATAAGTTCGATCATGATAAAATCATCAGTTCAAATATTATTGCGATATATTATGTGAGGGCAAAAAAAATACTGGTATTTCGGCGCTTGCAAAATCGATACAAACAAAAATGAATTAATTTTATAGCACGAATTAGCTTATCAATTGTGGTGGAAAATATGGGTGATAGGTAGCAATATTGTCTAATTTATTCACAACGATTGATTGCTAAAGTTCTAAACTTTTCTTTTATGATTTATTGATGTGTCGTTAAATGTTTAACGATTCAGGAATAGTTCACTTACAGATTCTGCAATAACAACAGCAGTACCCAATGATTTCAATAGCCCAGAAACAAAAACTTCATCTCTTTATGACACAATGGATGAAGAAAGCGATTATGATTATTTTCAGCCGGTCAATGGAGCAAAAGTTACTCCAAGTGAAAATGTTAGAATTTTTAGTAAATTGATTTTATGCTTGAAGTTCAATTAAAGATTTTTTTCAAAAGTTTTGAAGAGCATATTGGGAGGGTTATTTTGCGATAATTAAATGTTCACTATTAACGTGTCTTAGAAAACCGATGAACTGGAGGAATGGAGAATAATATTTATTTTTGGGTTGAATTTAATTTTGCATTAAATTTCATACTTTAGAAGTGCTTCATATAATCAAGTAAATGAATTAATTAGAAATACATCATATAAATGAATTCATAATTTATAAATTTTGAAACTTTATTTTGATAAAAATGTTCAATTTTTAGGTACAAATCTTGGATACGGAATCTCCAGAACCATTTTTGTTCGAGAATGAAATACCATGTGCTGCCTTTACTGATCAAGTATGCATCGAGCAGGTATTGCAAATTTTCCAGATTCAATCTTGGAATCTTGGACACAAAATTTTTTTGAACAAATTTTAAACATGATAAGATTCAAAAAATTTCCATAGAGTGAGGAACGCTTATTGTATAAATTCCTTTTACTGTATAATCATTTAGAAAAAAAGGATTGGTGCAGATAAGATGAGCAAATGTTGTGATAAAGGAATTTACCTGACGGATATATGCGTACCAGGACGTTGCACAAATACTACTACTGAATTGTGTTGTTTGCAGAAATTTCTTCAGGTTCATTTCTTTCCTTTTGCTCCAATATTAAATCATTAGATAGCTAAAGTTATATGAAAATTGTTTATTCGAGACTAAATAAGTCCATCTATAAATTTGCTTAGGATAAATTCTTAAAAATTTATGCAATTAGTTCTTAAGCTTACAAGTTTAATGTGGCATTACTAATAATGTTATCATTTGTGGATTGAAAAGAATTTAGTGCAGAAAGAATTTTTGAAAAAACTTTGTGGAAAGATATTTTTCTCCTTGTTCAGTGATACTTAAATTTTCATATTTTATAATTGTAGTCTAAATACAAATGCTGTCTCAATAATAGCAAAGCAATCAACTCCCCTGGTGATGCATTCAGTCGTTGTTGTTTCCAGCAATTTGTACAGGATAATGTTAGTTCTTTCTTATAATTGGTACTATTTAGCAAGACAGTAATTAATTAGCTTATTCTTCTAAATTTTTGAGATGATGAATTCTTCCATTAAAGAGCCTGCAGAAGAAATCTGAACGATAAATTCATCAGAATATAGAAAGGAGAAAGGGAAGAAAAAGAGAATAGTCGGGGAGTGGAAATTGGTAAAAAGAGAGAAAACGGAAATACGAGGAATAGCAATTAATAGTTAATGAAAAAATCTGGGATTTTTTTTAAGAATTAACATTCTCCAATAAATTTCATTGGAAGAAATTGCTTCTTGTATTTTCAGGATAAATGCTGCCCAGCTAATTATGCTAAATTTCACTGGTTGACAGCAAATGAAATTTGCCTACCCAATGTACAGGTTGATCTGAGTAATTTGCGATTCTCAGTGCATGTCGCTAACAATCTCCATACCAGCAATAGTAATCAAGAATTGAATGATGTAATAACGATTGATCTGAATGTCGACAAATCATGGGATCACAGTTGTGAGCAAGGTTCCAAAGTATTGCAGTTCCCTTACTTACCCAACGATGGACTTGACAATCACAAAAAAGATGATGCGGAAAGCAAATAGCACTTAATTAAGACATTCTAATTAATTTATTATTTCTCATGTATTTGTATGTATGACTGTACCTATCTTTCAGTTTTGTTACGTTATAAATTTATGATTTGAACTAATAAATTAAACCTACCATTGCAAGTTAATAAGCTGATTTAAGTTAATCAATTTTCCGCTACATACGTTCTCAATTTAGGAATGACCTATAGTATTCCCATAAATATGAAATATATTTCGAATGCACAAAATATAGAAGAAAAAAGTTAATATCCCGTAGGAATTATTGAATTCATTCCTTCTTGCTGTTTGCTTCTTTTTGCTTCTTTATCATGCCATCATATGGATACATTGCATCTCCACATTTAGACTTTGAATTAATGTTCCTGAAATATTTCTTTATCATCTTTTTGATATTTAAAAACCTTGAAAAATCAGTTATTCATAAAATCAACAAAGAATTTATCAAGTACTTTCAGAGTATAGGTTGAAATACTAACCTTGAAATTCTGAGTTGCTGTTTTATCTGTAATAAACCTAATAAAAATTATGTTAAACATTGACTGGAACTTCAATACTGCTTCCGTAAATGTATTTACAAATGTGAAGAGTATTTGTTATTTGCAACCGATCGATAAAAAACCTCAAAATTATCGGGGATTGTAAAATTTCGACAAATTTAACGAATCTGGAAACATTTTCAATTTATTAATGTGGCTCTTTTTGTTTCATTAATACCATACCTCAAATCTGGACTTTCTCAATGGTAAAAAATGATATTATTGATTAGAGGAATAGATATGAATAGCTGAAGTTGTACGGGGAGATTGGATACCCGAGAGATGGCCTAATGTGGCACGGCTGAAACCCTGTGCAAATTGATTGGGCTCTAGAAATGATGAGCCTAATCGTCATTACTTCAGCTATGCCAACATCTTGCCTTATCCCGTGTTCCGACAAAGTAAACAGTAATATCTTTCTTCCGTCACGCATGGGATAATGGTTCCATCTCAACAACAATTTGATATTTCAACAACAGCGGAGTGATTGGAAATTTGAAAATTTCAACATTATTATGATCGGTTGACTAATAATTAGCTGACTGACTGACTGATTGATTGACTGACTGACAATTGATTGCTTTACATAAATAAATTGGATAGACGATTCTCTTTTTCCTGTTTCGTTAAAAAAATTGGTAATGAGAGAGGGAGAGAAATAGTTGATGAATAAAAGCACTCGAATGATGTGGTCCTCAAAATAGCTGTCACATTCAACATCGTAGGCAATCATTATCGTATCTATTCAACCTGAGTATCTTCGAGAGATGACTAAGCAAAGATAACTAACTTTATGATGATCAGCATGTATCATCTATTTGCATAGCACATTTCTCTCTCATTTTGCCTCCTCTATCTTTTATTCACTTAATTTTTTATCATTGTTACTAAAGAACAGGATAATTGAAGAATGGTAAAAGTCAACTGAATTTGAATTGATTTTCTCTCGAATGTTTACCAAACGACTTGACAACCAATACTAATTTCCTTCTCGCTGTACCTATATCTTATCCTCTTTGTAAACAATTTTACCTCTGAAATAGTCAATACCATCTCTTCATTTAATCTACATCTGTACCACGTACAACACCTCCAGTATCACTGGATAGTTTAATGCCAACTATCATCCACTCGTCTAATTTCAGTTTAGCCATCATATTGTTTCAAATTAACTTCTCGCTTTATTCATTAAAAAAAAAAAAGGCGAATAAATAAATGTTTTTATCATTCTCTTCATCGAAAATACTTAGAAAACAAAGTTATTTAAAAAAATACTTAGAAGTACATCTTTATGGCTTTATTCCAACGAAGTTATTAAGACAGTACAAACCATTTAAATGTGATCTGAGTTGTATGCCTTTATGCTTTTCTTTTTTTCAAACTAATTCAATTGTAAACTTTTCAGTTCTCCTCCTTAAGGGGTTTAAATTCCTAGAAATGGCTTGAGATCAAGATATAAAGTTAATAATAAATATCCCCATTATAATTTAGGTGCTTAACGCTGCAATTTATCCGAATCATTTTCGTGTTAAAATAATACTATTTGACATTTAGAAAGACTAGAAATGGAATGAAAACTATTACATTAAAAAATCATAATTAGCAGTCTATTAACAATGCAATTGCTTAGACTTTACTTCTAAAGTCATTTCTTTTTTAAGAATCATCCGTATAATTTAAATACATTCTTCCTGAAATCTATTTTCAAAATAATTTTGCTAATATAGCACAAAGAAGCGGCAACTTCAGACTATCCAGATTCGCTGCTATCTAATGAAAATCAAAAAATATAAAATTTAACCTGAGAGTACAAATATGGAGTATTCGGAGAAAATATGCTTTCCAAATTTAAATGGCGCTTTACTTTGATCTATACAAATGCACAACAGTAGCTTACAATATTTAACGAAACTAAAAAATAAAGTGACTAAATAAGTTGCCATTTATTTGTAGTACAAATCCATATGAAAAAACAACAAAAAACAAAGTTAAATAAACTTTTCATCTATCTCAATAATTCACTTCATTGCTTTAAAATGACCTCTTCGATATTATTTCCTACCAACTACTAAATCAATGAATAAATTTGCTTTAAAAATTAGTCAGATTTTTAATTTGCTTATTTAAAACTATATCGCTTCATTTTATTATTTTTTTTAATGTGATTTCTAAAATGACTTGAATCAGTGATCTGTTTGAAAATGACTGCCATTAATAGCTGTTATCAAGAAGTTCATCTTTGCCGAAAGCCTATTAAAAGTGATGCCTAGCAATGATGCGCCATCGGATCAAATAACATGATGATGATGGATTTCATGAATTTAATTCGATTTTCTTCTGATTCTGATTTCGTTTGCATGAATGATTGAGATGTGCATAGATCAAAACGCCAATATCGCGATGGCCATTTTCCACCGCAATCGATAAGGCTGTTGAACTGTCCTAAAATTTTAGCTAATTAACTCCTCATTTAATGAACTTCATTAGGATTTCTGTTAAATTATCTATAGCTATGGTGCTAGAATAAAGACAACCATCTCATCAAAATATATTCGATTAATTTAATTTCAATTTGTTAAATGAATTAGAATTTTAAATTTGTTTTGGAAAGATAAATTATGAAAAAATTGTAAGAGAGATTTCAAAATTTTTCTTACTGAATTATTGTAAAATGAAGATGTTATAAGTCGAGAAAAATTAAAAGATATTTGCAAAAAAGGAACGGACACAGTCAGAGAGTGAAGCATCAATATTCGGTTGCTGAAGTAATAATTTCACGATTTCTTTATGGCCATGTTCCGCAGCACACATCAGTGCTGTAGAACCTTCTTCATCCTGAATTGTAAATTCTTTATAAATTTGAATATTATGATGGTTTTGATTCGATTTAAAAATTAAAAAATAAGTCAGGTTAAATCATGGAAAATAATTCATTGTGGTTTTTGTGTAATGATGAGCAAACCTGTATGTTGAGATCAGCTTGGCAATCAATTAACAACTTTGTCGTATTAATTTTACCATGTGAAACAGCCAGCATCAGTGCTGTTTGTCCGTGCTAAACTATTGAAAATTTTCAATTAAATTAGAAGTTTAAAATAATTGCAACAAAATTTTTAAAGAGTTTCATTTTGAGACTTTGTTTACTTTATTATTTAAAAAAATTAATTTTTTACCAATTACAATTTTCAATGACAAATGTCAAAAACAACTAGCATCAGTAAATCAAAAAACTCAAAAAACTTTGTCATACTAAAAATTAAAAAAAAAAAAACTTTATTAACTTTCTCATGGTAGGAAATTAAAAAACTTTCGATTATTTAAAATGAAGCAAACGAACTTGAACAGCCTGAGCGTTGACATTACCGAGTTGAAACAATCGATGAATGACGGCAGCTTCGACTTTATCGGATGCATCACAAAGTGATGCAAGCATCAATGCTGTATATCCGGCCTAAATATTTCAATAACTGTAATTGATTTAATCGTATAATTAATCAATATTTCAGTTCATCGAATTTTGATTTACAATTACTGCTGTTTACTGAAAATATAATCTGAAATTTCCTGAAATATCCAATTTCACTAACTGACCTTATTTGCAAGATCCAAATTGCATATTCGCGAATCTAACAAAACACTAACAACGTCAAAGTTACCATGAGATACTGCATAATGGAGAGCGGTATTCTCCTGAAAAAAAAATCTCAGATTATTTAAATTTTAAAGCTGCAATGCAATACGTAAATTTTTAATGAAAATTATGACTGAAAGGCCCTCAAATATTGATATAAATTATATAGATTAACAATAATCCATTTAATTAATATCAGATTCCTAGAAAAAACACCAAATAGTTCTACTTAACTTTTCTTCCTAATATTTTTCCTGCTCTCTTTATACTTAAAATTTAATAAATAAAGAAAAAAGAATTAACATTAGAGTCAGCCAGATTGACGACAAATTTAAGAACAGCATCCGATGCTGCCTCGAGCAAGTCGATAAAACTTTCCACCTGAATTGCTGATGCTGTCTTTCGCGCGGCCGTTTTCAACCACTCATGCTTGACATGATTCGTTGCCCAATCCTTGAAGCAAAAAAAATATTAAAAAAAACTCATAATACTCAATTAAATACAACACTCCCATTAAAGACAATTCAGCTGTATTCAGCTTCTGGATATGCTTCTTGAGAATTTCGATTGCTTCACTAAGCTGTGATATTAAAAAAAAAAAACGAAAAGAGTAGCGAAGAATTGGAAAAAAAAATTTTTGGCAAAAAAACAGTGAAAATTCTGGCTATTTTACCATCAAAGATGGTTCAACTGAATTCGACTTCTGGAAGTGCTTCTTGAGAATTTCGATTGCTTCACTAAGCTGTGGTGTTAATTCAAACTGGTCCGCCGTGCCTGTTTCGTTCGTGTTATATGAACCTTCCGAATCAGATGATGAACTCGTACTGCAAATGTTCTATGCTATGTTATTCTATTTTTAATTCTCATAATAAGTTGTACTTTTGTAGAAAGTTTGAAAGAGTCAGGTTTTAAACTGTAACTTATATTAGAAATTTCTTGAATGCTTAGTTTTAATTTTGCGCAACTTAATATTGACCCACAACAAAGCAATGTCACCTGTCTTCCAAAATGATTGAATTATTAGTTTTGTCGTGGTCTATAAGAGATATCCTCGGTGTTGCATTTTTCAAGGATTGCGTTGGTCGAGAAAATGTCACTGCTCTTCCGTTGGAATACGTCCGTAAAGTACGCATCTCCGAACGTAATGGAGTCAATCGATCGGCTATTTCAGCTTCCTATTGTTATTTGATTGATTCATGCAGATGCAATTGTCTATTCAAAAATTTATCACGCGAACAATTGAAGCGAAATTTTTTCAACATTAATTTATCGATCCAGAGGGAAATCTTGTTAAATTTAATTGTTAATGAAAAATAAAAACAAACTTCATCAGGTGATTGTGGTACAGTTTCTCCAGGAATGTATTTGCTAATTTTGGGTCGTGGTATTCGAGCTGGAACTGGTTCTGGGACCCTTGATAATAGTATTTGTGGTGATACAACATCTTTCTTAAGATTAACTTTTTCTTTTAAGGCGCCTTTTGCTGTTTGAGGTGTCGAAGGAGCTGAACTATCCTGAAGCACGCGCAATTGCTAGTAATTATGCAAAAAAGTTGCAAGATAAAGACAAAGTTTTTGTTGTCTTGTCGCATTCTTTCAAAAACTTTTATTTGTCGAGAAACGCACTGGTCCTTTATAATTTTTTGTTTTCAAATTATAAAAGACATGATAATTCATCTTTAAAATTTCAAACATTTGATTTTTTTAATGCATGCTAAATGAAATTTTAAATGATAAACTGTAAAGAAAGAAAGATTCTTGGCATGTTAAAAGCTGAATTTACCTGTGCTTTATGTTGATCAATGATATACTGCAGAGAGTCTCCTTTATTACTGGTCGATCTCCAAGATCTAGATGTTGCCGTACCACGAATGAAACTTAATGGCTGTGATTTTTCAGTTAACATTTTCTTAACTATCGCTGCACGAGCGTGACCCAGTGATCGAGATGTTTTGATCTCTGTGACGACTTCACCTGTAGTTTTTATGTCTGAATTGTCTGCAACATGTTCCTTCAACGACAGTTGAGGCTTCGAACTTTCAAAATCAATATCTTCTGGATCTGACAGTGTTTCTTCGACCACACAAATCTTCAACAAGCAAATGATTAACTTGTCATCAAAATATTATGCAATGCGTTTTAAAAATTTCAATTTTTTTTTTTCAAAAAATTTCTAAATTTCAATATTTGTCAGAAAGATTCTTCCCGTAATCAACGTATATTAAAAAGATATATTCCGGTATATTCGAAATGCGAAAGAACATTGAAAATATATAAAAAAGAGTTTTACCATATCATCATCATCACTATCTAGCATCAATTTCTTTTCCGACTTGATGCTATCAGATGACTGAGGTATTTCATGTCGTTCGATCACATCATCTTCATTACCTACGGCTACATCTTTCTTATCCCTAGGCGGAATTAACCAAAGCGATTCTGCTATTTCTGTATCATCTATTATTCGTGGTTCACTTCGGTCTGGTTCTATAATTTACCGTTTTTGATTATTTGTACAATCAATAAAGCATCTTATGTTATTGTTAACAATAGTTTTTTTAAATTCTAGAATTATCTGTCTTCTTTGGTTTGTATTTCTATTATACTCCTTCATTTCATGAGTTAACGGTTAACTCAAATTTCATTTAAATGAACAAAATTTGCTCAAAAGTTGATATGTATTTTTAATTGTTGATATCTTATCATTGCAAAAAAAGAAATTAAATTAAAACAAACCGAATTCTGTCTGTAATGCAACAGTACTGTAGCAAATCTTTTGGCGTATTTCTTCTTCATTACTTAATTCGATATCTATTTCGGTGACGGCGTCAGCCATATCACGTCCCATTAATTCATCGCAAACTGTGTAAGAATCTTTCCGAATTATTGCACAGGCGCTGTGATTCTGTAGGTCTTCTAGTGATGTGGAAATGCATATGGTTCTGTAAAATTGTGGCTAGTAGATACGATCATTTTAAATCGATGTTAATTAGATTGAAAACTTTTCAAATTCTATTTGTTTTTCGGAAGGATTCCAATAAAATTGTAACCAAAGCAAGGTTATTGTCAAAATAAATTACCTCGTTTTGATCGATTCAGTTTGGATGTGACGTGAATGGGATGTGATCGGAGTAGTCATTGAAGAAGAATCTTTGAGTAAAGAAATAGATTGTTTGCTTCCAGTTCCTGAGTCAACCAACTCAACAGCACCCGTCATACTCGAAAAATCGCACATCACAGTAAACATATCACTTCCACAGCCAACATCTAAATGAATATTAATATTTAAATGAATAAATTAATATTTTAATGATAATATTTAAATGAATATTTATGAATTCAAAATATATTATTTGAAAATTCATCAAAATTAATATAAATTATTGTTAAAGTTTAAAACTATGAAATATGGTTAAACTTTCTCCAATATCTTCTTCCACTGGCTTCTTTCAATTAATTTTTTTTTTATTTTTTTCATAAAATGTTGTTCATTATAGATCAACTCTGTCTACAATAAATGCATAAAATAATAATTAATGCTGCATAATTTTAGAATCCTGACCACTCATGCTAATAAATTTATATAACTGGAAGTTTTTCTGACCATTAGCGACCATTGCTCCATTGCCATATTCCAGCTGATATTTTGATCTGTCAGTTATAATATCCCGAGAAGAGGAAGTCAGCAATTTGTCGATTGTAGCTTCAACTGAGCAAAGTTGTAGTTCTGGCACAGGTGAACTGCTGATATTTTTATACCATTGCATTTCGATTAGATCCGCCAGCGATATATTTGTTCCCTGCAAGAATTCCTTATTATGAGTTCCTTATTAATTCTGAATTGTTAGAATTTTGTTAAAGAAGAAAAAAAGTCTACAATAAACAGTTAAAAATGTTAAATAAATATAGGAATAAATAAATATTTAATTTAAGAAATTAATGAATATAAACAGCATAGAAATTCTATCCGCCATCTTAAAATGTGTCAATTTCTTTTAGAAAAATTAACTAACAATAATTAACGATTATATCAACATTATTAAAAGATGTAAATCTAAAGTGTGCAATGAAAACTACCACTATGAATTGACAATTATCTGTCGCAGATTTTTGTGTTGATAAGATAATACATGCAAATAAATTTCCCACATATAATTCCATAAAAAAAAAAAATAAAAATTTCATTTGTATCAAAATCGACAACCTTATCGTCAACATTAATAAGTAATGCATCACTGGCGGTATCTTTTTTTTCTATCCAATTGGTAATTCCATCATTTAACATTTCAAATGAACATCCAATACTTCTATCAATAAAAATTGTCCGTTCATTCTTCCTCTTTAACTCATCAACTGCTTTACCTTTCATTTCATCGGTTGCTTGTTTCAATCTTAACTTATTTGATTAGTTCAGAAATATAGTTTTATTATGTAATCATATTATATACTATAAAATTTAATCAAATCTATTGGCAACCTGTTAGTAACCTATTCGAACAACGCAAAAACTAACATACATTTTTGATGCTACAAGAACAAGAAAGCCTTTACTGACCCGAATTTATGGATCATAATCAGATTATTCAATCTATCAAAAAATAATTAGGTGAAATTACACTTAAGAGAAATTACAATCATCTGGACATAACCGCATATAGATTGAACAAAAAATTAGTAAAATATTTTTTTTTATGATACGAGGACTTTACGCGCAAATTGCTCGAATAGAAATGACCTATACGATAAATCAGACAGTTGATTTTGAAGGTCATAGCACTGAAAGCATAGTCCGTTGGCACTAATATCGTCTTGCGAATCTTTTGATCCTGCCGCCAGTGCGTCCTCATTCGTTAACTGCTCAAAGTCATTTTCAGTAATCCTGCAGGAAATTTTTTTTGGAAAATTCTTTTTGTTTTTTGGAACATTTACAATATTTCGAAGAGGAAGAATAAAATAGAAAAATTTAGTATATCAATTAGATTAAATTCAAGCAAGAGTCAAACTTATTTTAATCCTTTATCAAATTATTTATCAACGTACTGATTTTTTTAGTGAAATAATAAAACAATGGTAAAGATTAACACTAAATTTGCAAATGATTATGTCAGTTCAATCATTGAATGTAATTTATTACATAACCATTCTTACCCATTCGAAATATTTCTTGTTCTCGTGATTGGCTTTATGTCGCCCAAATTTTTTGAGGATGAATAATTTCCAGTTGTTGGAAAATTTAATAATAAATGAAATGGTGAACTTCGATCACGTCTTAATTGTTCCTGCAATTACGACTACAATATACGAATATCAACAAAATTTTTAAATTTTTTATCAAAAACAACAAATCAAATAAGCAAAGGCATATGAATTCTGAAGCAATGAAATTAATTTTGAGCTAATTTTAGAAAAAAGATAAAAGTAGAAAAAAATTTCTAAAAGTGACTTGTCAAAATTAATTATTAAAAAAACTTCTAAAATGATTTATCTAAAAAAATTTGCTTTTAATGTTAAAATTTATAGACAATTGCAAATTAAAAAAAGGAAAAAGCTTTACACGTATAGAAAAGATAAAACAAATTGGTAAACAGACTTACTGAAAACAATGAGCAGTTTCTTGGATACGGTATGGGTGGAACAGGTAACGGTTTAGAATTCATTCGGAAAGCATTATCATCTACTTTTCGCCGTCTTGTACTAACGAATCCGTTTATATCTACAGCACTGGATGAACGCTCGACTGATGATCGCATTCTCCATTGCGGTTGTATATCGCTCGGATACTGATTATGTGATAATGCAAGAGTGAATGAACGTCGTGGTGTATCCGGAGTTCTACTACCCAAATAATGCGTCTTACCTTGTTCGTACATTGATCTATTACATTCTAGCTGCAAAAAAAAAAAAGGAAAACTGAGTGATAATTTAAATGTTTCAAAAATTTGAAAGTTTTGGAATTAATAAATTATATTTAATTTTTGAAACAAATCAGGAAAACTTACTAATTAAAACTACTTTTTTCAAATCTAATGATTAATCTAACTACGATGAAAATATAAATGACAAGTTGTTGATTTTTATTCTATTACTTTTTTTGAAAAAATAGCTGCACTGTAAACAAAAGCAGTCATCTCAAAAGTACTCCTCACAACATTAATTTCATCATAAGAAGACTATCAAGAGATAGTAACTTCTTGGAATGAACCGATGTCGTAACTTCGACTTTCTGTATTATGAACATCCTTTGCTCGAGCGCTATCCGTTGTAAACAAGGTTTTTCGGAAATCATCATTGAGTTCATCATTTTGATGTTTCGATTTAATTTCTGACATCGTTTTTCCCAAAGCAGTACGATATCCTGTAGGAATTACTTGTATACTATGAAGAAAGATAACAGAATTGCAGCAAAACAATAAAATTAAGTAATTTTATTAAAGTAAACGAGATAATGTAAACAAAACCGTCGTATCCCTGCTCTTATCTACTTTTTACTTCCTTATTTCATTGTGAAATAGGATGATCGAACAGTTGAGCAACCAAAGGAAAATATATTTTGAAAAAGTGAACTGAATTTTGGAAAAGAACTATTTTTGAAATGATTGATGGCTATTGTTATGAATGTAAAGGATTTTTTGACATATGTTTTTTCATATGAACTCACACAATGGGCAATATTAGAGAAAAATTTGAATTTGTCACCTTAACGCATTTAATATTTTTAAATATATTTATGGGCAATATCACAAGCAAATTTGAATTTGCCACCGTAATATATTTAATTTATTTTGATAAAAGACGCTATTTTGAAAAAAGTGTGCTCAGATAAAAATGTAAAACAATTAAGAACTAATCTAAATAAGATGCATAAACTTTAGCACCAAAAATGGAAAGGGTATATAAATCTTTTGATCAGTTTGGAAAGTACGCTAACGTCTATAAAGTACGCTAACGTCTATCTAAAGTGCGCTAACGTCTAAGCGTAATACAATTACGCTTATTCTTCATTAAATAATATTTAAGCGAAGAGAGTGTTGCTAGTGGCATATTAGTTAATTGATTTAAATTAAAAATAGTTCAAGTACCGTATTGTTGAACTTCAGGAGCAAATAATGGTTTTCTTGATGATGATGCTGCGTCTGAAAAATAATTCATTTAGGTCATGCTACAATATCTAAAAAAATAAATTATTATTAGCTTTATTATTAATTATTAGCTCAATCTTCTTAACACAACTTTATGTTTGAAGAGTGCATAATACTGCGGAAGTATAGTACAAATTCAATGTTATGATGTCTAAATTAGAAAAAAATTTCGATTCACTTTAAATTAGCAGAAACAAACCATTATATGAACTTATAAATGCCTGTGACCGACTGATGTGCTTTCGTCTTGCTATGTCATGTGATACTGGTACTGCTGAAAATTTTTAACATTTTCTAAACCAAAAATTTATTAACTTTATAAGTTTTCTGTAAGTATTTGAAGGGATATCTGAGCACTGGAATGATTATTATTTCCATTCATTTCAGAAGAGATGTCTGAATTATCATTAATTCCAAATTATTATTATTCTTTGTGTATTTTTACTAAGAACTGTTTGTTTTGTCTTTTCTTTAAATTTTATAAATCTTTTGCTTACTGTTTGGGTTCTTTTTAGAGCTAGGAAGAGATAAGTTTAGTACAGTTTTTGATAAGTAAAGGATCTTAAGCTTGAAGACTTGCTTGCTATCATTCTGATTTTCCAAATTTCAAAGATAATTAAATTTTCTGATCTCTCTGTAAATTATTTTATGCATTTCTACAGTGAAAGATTTAAGCTTGCTTATCAAGTTCTAGTTAAAGCTATGTTTAAATATCTACAATAAAAAATTTATGCTAAAAAATTTCCTCATCTAACACTCAGCAATTTCAATGTAAGAAATGATCTTAAATGATATTTCATTCTTATTTTCAAGTTCTTTCAATCTCGGCAAAAATTCAGATTCCATATGAAACTAAGCCAAATCATGAAATAGGGAATTATTTCCTTTTCTCTCGAAAAATGTAGGAGCAGTAAGAATTCTCAACAAATTTCGAGTCCATTTAGCAAGTAATGCTGTGATTCTTCAGTAAATAAGTAATAATACGAAATGATTATTTCATCATGCAATATTTTAAATGAGAAATTCAAATTTGTATTTGTACCAAACTTACTGCTATATAATATTGATGCATAAAAGAAATGACTATAAATTAAATGGAGGTGAAGGGAAGACATTATCTCAGATACAAATACTATGTTTTTTGAAATCATTGAATAATTTATCTTAGAATCGGCGATGATAATACCGATAATTTTGATGAACTTAGATAATTATCTAAAAAAGGATACATGTGATGTTAATTTTTTTTTTCAATCATATTTCCCGATATACAATAGGAAAATAAAACTCAAGATCATTTATATAATTTAAATTAAATGGGAATATTTTTAGTAAAAACTGTAAGCATTCAATACTTTGAATGTGTTGTGCATTCATATTTATTATCCAAATAATCATTTGAGACTGTGAATTCATTCATTTACACGAAAATCTTAAGACTGTTCCAATAAATAATCAAAGTTGTCTTTTCAAATATCATTTTAAAAGACAAAAAAAAACTAACGTGTCTTTGGCGGTAATGACCGATTGCTACTTTGCATTGCATCATAATCTGAAAAGTAACCTCTGCGTCGTATATTTTTTCGTGTGTTGTCTAGTGAGTTTAGCAATTCTCGTTTTGAATTGCTTTCTCGTGAATTTAGTGTTTCTTCAAAGTCGCTCACCACATTTTCCAAAGATTCACTAAAAAATAACGAATAAATTGTCTGTACATTCATAAATTTCAATTAATCCGCACAACTCCTTCCAAACTTCGTAATTAAGTTTCCTCGAAAAATGAAGGTAGAAAATTTGAATTTGTTCATCTTTCTGTTTGTGATATTTTATCACCAATTAATTTCTCTTATTTGGCAAAGCATTTAATGTGAGCAGAAATGAGAAATAGAAAACGATGAAATTTAAATCAAAATTCTATCTTTATCTTCCGATGAATGAATTTTTCATTTCAAATAGTGCCTTCCTCGAAAAAGACAAAGCAGATAATCTTATAAGCTAAATAAACGGATCGATTTCTAGCATTTGCCAAGTTTATGCTTTTTTCGCTCATCTGAATTACTTAAAAATTAAAGAAAAACTGACCAGAAAATGAAATCTGACGGGTCAAATGAAGCCTTTCCAATCATTTGATTTGTAGTTGGATAACATTTATTGGCAGTGCTATTTTGATCATTAATACGCTTGAATGAATTTTCTTGTGTGCTATTTCTGTTATTCTGTAAGAATCAAAAACCAGATCAAATTTAACTGTAAAAATTTGTTTTGATCTTACTGAATTTAAATGAAATGTAAATTGAAATTTGTTTTTAATAAATTAAATAAGCCTTTTATAATAAATAGTTAATTTATTGATAATGCCATCCCGATTTTTAATTGTCAATTTTTTTTGGACTACTCAGTGTTTTGATTTTAAATTAACAACTTTTATCTCTAATTTACCAGCTAACAATTTCTTCCAAGGAAATTTATAAAATTTTACGTTTGCTTATAAGAATGAATTAAAAATCTTGAAAAAATGTTGGGAAATTGAAAAAATCATAAAATTTGAATAAAGATAAGTTTAAAAATTTACAGAAATTTTGATAAACATTCAAATAAAATGTATACCGCAGCTGTGACAGTAACCGCTTCATTTGCAACGTTCTCTACGAAATCAACAAATCCAAGGTCTATGTGAAATCCATAGGGACAACAATGACATTTGGAGGATTCTGTCATTGGCGTCTGTTCAACGTGACTATTTACTCTTGTTGCAGCCATAACCTCGAAACTGATTCCTGTTAAAATTTTTATCAAATATTTAATTTAGTCCCAATAACAGATTTATCAGTACTGACAATTTGTTAAATCATTATTATCCATCTACTTCTATATTTTCTTATTACTATCATGACGATTCACAGTGAACTAAAGCAAATATGTTTTTGTTTTTTTTTTTTTTTTTTTTTTTTTAAAAAATAATAAAAAAAAAAAAAAAAAAAAAAAAAAAAAAAAAAAAAAAAAAAA
>JARVGP010000146.1:61508-91598 GCA_029876185.1 Mansonella ozzardi
ATAAAATTTATTTTTTTTTTTTTTTTTTTTTTTTTTTTTTTTTTTTTTTTTTTTTTGATCGAATCTGAATAATAATATCGCATTCGTAAGATTGATCACCAAAGATTCATCCAACAACTTTTTTTGTATGAAATTTGATTGTACAGATAACTTATTGCCTCTCTGTATTTCTGTCTCATTTCAATGTTAAAGGTAATAAAGTGATATAATAGACACAACATGTAAACTATCGTCTGTGGAATTAAGGCCGAATGGTGTGTTTCAGCAATCAAAAGTTTAAGGTAATCTAAATATTTGTAGAAAATGTTAGAAATTGTGAAATAAGAAATTAAGGTCATGTAATATCCGTAGATTTTTGTTTTAACTGATAGAAGAAGCTTGGTAAAAGTTGGCAATAAATCAAGAGAACTGATTAATAAATAAAATGAACAACACTTTTTTTTTGAATTGTGTTACATATTTTATCATTTTAACAGCAATGACATTGGTCGTTCCATTTTCCGTGAAATCTTAGAATATTTCAAAAATATCTTTATTGAACTTTAGAATTTACTCATCATTTAGAAATATGCCCAGCACTATTAAAAATCATTATCAATTTCGAGTAGAAGTGAAGGATAGCTGAGGCATAGCGGAAGCAATATTTATCTTACGTCGCATATCATCTATACTATCTTGAAAATTGCACAAATAAATACAACAGTCATAGAAATTTATTTTGATATTTGTAAAAATAGGAGATTTCTAAAAAAAAAAAAAAAACCCAATTTTTTTAAACATTAACTATGGATTAGCATTCAACAAAGTTTTTGCAAATTCAAATTATTTATGACATTAATGAGAAAAATAGAGTAGACATAAGCAAATAGTCAAAAAAAAAAAAATCAAAAAATAAATATGGACGAACAGAAAACTACGGAAGAGAATTTGCCTTGATACTGAGAAATGAAAATTATTTCATAAAAAATTAAAGTGCTTACTGTTTCTAACGACAACAGAACAATTGAAAGTAATAGATATATGAACGAATGGTGGGATGAATGGTCACTTAGCATCTTAATGTTGTTTATGTTATATGGCCACAGCTGTTATCAGGCAGAAATCCTTCGTCTGAACACAGTGTAATGACCGGTAGACTAAGTGAAGATGGCAATACTGAAAAAGTTGTAAGTAGAAAATAAATTAGGAGAGAAGATTACTTGTCGCCCCTTATCTATGACCAAATTTCACTTTTATGTTTACAAATTCGAACACCATTCAAATTTGAAAGGTTTCTTTGCTACATATATGTTTTTTTAATTTGATATCTATACTATATATATAATATATATATCATCTATATAATCATGAACATAGGATCCAAATTTCAAATTTGAAGTCAGAACTAATTTTTAACATTTGGCAAGAAAACGTATTTTGTGATTTTAACGAAAATAAAATATGAAATTCAAAATTTCAAAAGGTTTTACAGCAATCCTTTTAAATATTAGTTTATTGCAAAATTTTATTATGTGGAGCTTTTTAGTTTATTACTTTATTATTACTCTAAAGATAAAGTGAACAGTGGCAAAAAGTTTTTTAAGACTTGGTTTTGCACTTGTGAAATTAGCTAAAGAAATTAATAATAAGAAGGAATAAAATTAAGCAAAATTAAGTAAAATTAAATAAAATTAAAGCAAGTGAAGAATTGTAGTATGGACGATTTTTTAAATATTCTAAAAAAAATACTCATAGCATTATAAGGACAGAAATTGTCCGATTGAAATCTTTAAAATAAGTGACATCATTTATTTTGCAGAATAATATATGCTTTGTTTTTGAAGGGGATGAAATGAAATGCACTTTCGATATAAGACTTGGAAAAATGGTGCGAAATCAAATAGTGAAACCATAACAGCCGTTTAAATTTATTGCAAATTCTTGTCGCTGTTTCAATGTAACAAATTTGTCAGCAATTATGAATCACATTTTACATATAAACATTCATGTTAATTTTTATACAAGAATGCTATTGTTGAATGATAGCTCTACTAATAAATAAGGTAAGATAAAACATCAAAAAATACACTTAAGAACATTTAACTGAATAAATTTATCATCTGAGTAATTAAATAATTTGATTCTGTTCAGCGAATTTATTCGAATTAATTTGCGGCCTTCTTTTCAATTTTTCCATTTATTAATGGGATATGTAATTAATTAAACAAATAAAATGTGTTAAAAGTAAAAGGAATTTTCTTTTTCAAGAATTAATTGGTAATTTGATGGTTGCAGAAAATGGAAAGAAAATATTTTGTATGGCGCTGTATGAGCGATGAAAGATTAGTGAGCGCTTTAAAAACCGGTTTTTTTTTCAATGTTTGTTTGCATGTTCACTTACTTTACCGAGCATGCATAAATCAACAATAAAGTTCTTTTGAAAAAAAAGTAAATCGAAGTATCGCCTAATAAAATGTAAAATTTCATTAACATTTTTCCCACAAATCAATAAATTCCAAAACGAACCACTGTACATGTGTGTTTGTCTATCACAATTCAAGTCATTAATGGCTAAAAATTGAAAGTGTTCAGGCTAATACTGGTAAATATTGTTGAAAAATGAAAATATTGGAATTGTGTAGAAAAGCATAATAAATGATAGCTTGCCTCTCCTTACAACAGAGCATACGGCAAAAAAATTTACTAAGAGAAAAAAAATCTATACAAATGACAGTTATTTCACATCAGCAATATGGTTGTTGTTGCTGTTGTTATTGTTAAAGCGTCCTAAATAATTCACATGAACTATGATTGTAAGGAAAGTAATGAATAGACAAAGTGGAATGAGAAATAAGATACAAAGAGGATATGATTTTGTGTGAAGTACTTATGACCTTGGGTTCGTCGAGATTAAAATGGCTATGAAATTGCAAGATTGAATTTTGATGATATTGCAATGATGAATTTATGCTATGGAGTGATAAGATTAAAAGTTTTTGAGTTGAATAAAAACAATTTTTGTTATCGATGAAGAATTTGTGCTGAGTGAAAATAATTGAAAATTGTATGCACTCTAAAAATTATTTTAATTTTGCATAGGAACTATCAAAATTTTTACTCAGAAAGTCTAATTTAAAATAATGGTGAGATTCGAATGTTTTATTTTCCATTTTTCCAAATGCCTCGTTTACAAAATTTCTATCACTACCTAAGCTTTATTGCTACAAGCTAGTTCTGAACTCGAACAGAGCTTAAAAATAATATAAAGGATTCAAAAGCAAAAGGATAACAGTGATTATATTATCTTAAAATATCAGCTCGTTTAAAATTTTTTGAAAAATGATATGCAGTACTTTTTTTCTTTTGTTTCTCATTCTCTTAGCAAAAGAATAAAGGCAGCTCTGAAGCAGCTGTGTGAAAACGGAGATGTTGGATCATCTTCGGATAAATCTAGAAAAGTAATGGATAAGCAGATGATCAATAATTCACGAGCAGTTCACTCATTTATTTATCTTTTATCCAATAATTCTGCAAATCTTCCATTTATTGAATATTAAACTTGATATCATGCTCTATTAAAAATGGAAGAAAATTTAAGGAATCTTACTTTCCTTCCTTTGTAATCAGTGAATTTTTCCTAAGAAAGTTTAAAGGATTGAATAAAAAAATACAGTTTATGTCATGAAGCAACAAAAAAACCAATGAATCAGTTTAGCAAAAAAATTTTTTGCAATGCAGTTATGAAAAAAAGATTTGTTAAAGCGAAAAATTGTTCGAAAAAGTTAAGGAGAATGAAGAATAATTTTGCTTAAGGAGAATGAAAAAATGAAGAATAATTTTGCTAAATTTAATGCTATAAAACAATTTAGGAGGACGACGATATACTCCATTTCGTAAATAATCGCCCGGAAATAAATTCAAAATAACTGCGATGCATGAGCGCCTTATAATTTAGTCGCAAAAACTAGAAGTTACGCTAAATACATCTCGCAGCTTTATGATGTTATTTCGGAAAAACTCCTTTCTCTTTTCTCAGCGAAATTGACAATCGTTTACAGCAAAAGCGGATTGACTATTTTCAAAATGTGAACCGGACTGACTATTTTCAAAAATGTGAACTATTTTCAAAATATTTATCGCCAATGCATTTAGAAATTTCAACAAATGTTGTTCAAATCCATCATTTATAATTGAAGATGTGACAAAAAAAAAAAAAAGAAAAAGTGAATTTGTTGTTTTTCATAACGGAATGATAACATTTAGCTTTTGGTAAATCGCAATTCTTGTGAAAAATAAACAGAAATAACGCTTGTCATGTTAATTGTGATAATGAAAAAGTCCCCAGCCTTTGTATCGCCTTGAAATAAATATCATTACAGCGTGACAGTAGAATTGACGATAAAAACCTGAACTGGTCGCAATGGATCTCACCGATTGCAACTATATGATGGCGGTCTCACCATCTGTGTATTTATTTAATAGCAATATGCGATCAACTCCTACCCAAGAATTGTGTTCTCTGTATACATGTCCAGCAATTAATAGCCGGTTCCATTCGTAATGAGAAAGAATTCATTTTTAGAACTTCGTAGATGAGATTGAGGACATTTCTTACCCAAGAAATGTGTAAATTTCAGTAAGAGTTTATAGAAACATAAGAATGAAAATAAGATGAATTAAACAATACTCTCATTTCAATTTATATTCTTAAAATTTTTAAAAATCATAAATTAACCAATCATTGTTAATTGAGTTTTTACTTTCATTCATTTATTCACATGCTGCAATATCCTGGTAACAATTGCAAAGATACAAGCTTACAATAATTTGTGACAATGAAATTCGAGAAATATTTGAACCGTAATCGATCATATGATGCAGCATTTTGACCTATTAATGATGTCAATGAACGAAAAGAAATCCTGAGCAAGAAAGACAGTATATTTAAGTGATTTTAATGTATTAAAAATATAAATAAACGGTTTCGAAATGCAATAATTAGGGAAAGTAGAAACACTCGATGCAATAATAACTCCATTGAATTTAAACACTTCATGAATCATTTTTTTTTAAAGATTTATGGCAAGAATATTGATTTTGCTTTTTAAAATTGATTTCAATTTCAATTACTGAAATTTTTCAACCAATAATTGATCCTAATTACTCTGTTGAATGGCGTAAAAAAAACCTTCAATTACCCTGAAAAATATAAATCACAGCATGTCGAATACTGTCATTTCTATATCATCCTCTGCCAAAAAATTGATCGTAAGTAATCGACTGGAAGATTTAATTTCAAGCTAAGTAAGAAAATAAGGAAAAACATGAAAAGGAATGACAAAAGCAAGTAACTACTGACAGTATAATTAATTGCATCTGTCACTAATCGAAAAATGAAATCTTGACTATAAATTCAGGAAACTCTATTCAAGCCATAAATTTTTAAGAGGTTCACTGCGCCGTTGCACTTTTAATAAATACAGTCGAATAAAATCTTATGCATGCTTGGAGCAGTAACAGTTAGTTAGTTGTAGCAAGCAATCAATTAGTGACAAGGCCATTCCATTCTGCGAGAAATGATGACAATAGTGGAATTTCTTCGTTTCAACAAAAAGATAAAAAATTGGTCTTTTTTGACAAATAGCATTAAATGGCATTCTCTTAAGAAAGACTCTTTCATCTTTAAACAAAATTTTAAAATTAATTTCGAAATTTTTCACTTGAATTATTTGGAAAAATTGAATGTTAGATTTCAATCTTTAATAACTCCATTTTCTATAAGAAATTTACATTTCGATAAAATTTCTTTATTTTCCTGATAAATTTAAACTGCTAATTTTCATAAATAATTTGATTAATTCATTTAAACTATCATAAAGAAAATATTAAATGATTTTCGGAATTTCAAGATTTTTGAAAAAGAAATTTAGGATTTTTTTGCATGTTCAACAAAAAAATTGGAAACACAAAACAAAAAAAAAAACCGAAGGTTCTGCACAAGATCTAATCTTATCTCAGCAAAATGAGAGCATTTACATGGACATTATTACAGTGACCAAAATGAATTAAAGGCCTTACGCAAAGGTATCATCACAATCTATCTGCCATTATATCAAAGGGACGGAAAAGAACCTCAGTATAAGATAGCTTCTGTATAGTGTAACAATGAGTACTAATCCAATTAATTAATCAAATAGCAGTATAGAATCTTAAAGAGTAAAGAATGTACGATAGCCGTCTTTCTATATAAATAGTATTGTCGACTGATAGCAATTTACTCACAAGTCCTTTCAGAAAAGATTCTCTCTCCAAATGAAGTATTGCCTACCAAAAATTCCATTACAGCACATTCTGCTCTGTTAATCATTGTGAGTTAATAAAAGCCACTCAAGCATGTATCTAAGAAGATGAAGAAGAATTATTTTATTCATATTGTTTGGGACGACTTTACAATATTGTAGGGAAGACAAGTAACTTTAATTGTCTTTATTTCAATTAAATGATTGATGAAATTTCAAAGAATTTCAATATATCTATCGATATTATCTCTTCACCGGTATTGTGTTTTGCAATCAATCCTTCTGAGTCCAAATTACTGATAGAAACATTCTATATGTGAATGACTTTTCTTTCAAATTTGTTCTTTACGTTGTTGTTTACAACGTTGTTTTCGATGTACAGAAGATCATCATCACCACCAATAGTATTATTTCTAGCTACAACTACTGACTCTGAAATACATGACTATAGTAGCACAAAGCAATGATTTTTTGAAATATTGAAAGGATAATCGCGCATAATTTTAAACCCATAACTTCATTTAAAATATTGAAGAGATAATTTGCACATTATCTATGTAACTGAAATCCAAGAGTTTAAAAAACTAACTAATCTTTTTTATTTATATTCCTCTATGCATTATTGTGTGAGCTTTGAAAAACAGTTTTTTCATTCGCAATAAAATTTCGGTACATCTCAAAATATAGTGAGTAAGAAAAACTAGTCGAACCGGTTAAAATCGCTGACAAATTATTTCATATTCCAATAATTTTGCTTATGAATGTCATACCTGTTTGACTATTAGCACCTGTGCTTTCTCTAAGCGGGCATTCTTTTTTCAAATGTTTTTGAGATCCACATAAATTACATGACCCTCCTGAAACGAGTAATGGATGATTATGCGACTGATTGAAATGATTGAAAATTTTCAATCAAAAATATATACTTTTATTCATCTTACTTTTTAGAGAAACGTGGCAGAAAATGAATTTAAAAATTTTCAATCAAAAATATGTACTTTTATTCATCTTACTTTTTAGAAAAATGTTGTAAAAAATGAACCATTTCAGAACAAAACAACGAATTTTCAAAAAAAAAAAATTTTTAGCAATTGACTTTTTTGTCCTGTCATTTCCATGACACATATAGAGAGAAAAATTGATTTGAAGCGTGATATTTTTCTATTATTATTTTGTCATATAGCAGAGTTTTTATCAAAATTTGTCAAAGAAAACCTTGAAACAACACAAAAAGAATTTTTAAATGTATCTCTAAGTCAGAGACTCAAAACTGAGTTTTATAATCGTTTAACTTGGCGTTTTGAATTCTGATACCAATGCACAGCACATATACACAGAAAAAGAATTTGTGTAGCCGTAACATAAGAATACCATTAAGAAAAAAGTGCCTACCATCTGGATATATTCCATTTGCATTTTTATCACAGTCTCTAGAGAGATGTCCTTGTTGCCTGCATACAAAGCATGTCGCATATGGAAAACCTTGAAATAACATTAAAATGTTTGCACTTGATTCTAAACCAACATATCAAAATAAAAATACTGATAAAGTTTAGATAAATAAGAGATAGAATCGATAATATTCTAATCATTAGAATCGTACCACGAATGTTTTTACGCTGACACTGTGAGGATGTATGCTCTGTAGAACTACATTTGAAACAGATTCCGGACCCCATTATCTCGCCGTCTTTTTCTGGACAGTTTGAAAATTTATGACCCGTCTGCCGACAAAAAAAACAGCACTAAAAACTATTAATAATTGAAATATATGAAGAAAGTTTCAAAGTCAGATATCGAAGTCGAAATCTTCACAAAGAAAGTCACTGCTGACTAAGAAAAAGATACCTACCGAGCTATTTCCTTTATTTAACTGCCGCTTTACTCGACGACTTTCACGCTTCCGCCACTTTTTAATGAGGGATGCTCCATCTCCATAAGTAATTTTACCTGATACCACATATTCATTAATCAACAGCTTCACATCATCTAATGTTTGTTCTTCTGTAGAATCAAACTGTGCTGACAAACTGTTGATTACTGTTTCCTAAATTTTTTCCTTTATAAAACCAGAAAACTAGCATTCCTTGTTTGAGTTAGATATTATCAAAAGATATATCTTCATCTTATTTCTCCAGTAACAGATTATGAATTCAAAAATAGCTATGGAATGTTGAATATATTATCCTAAGCTAGACGAACATGAGATAAGAAAGAAATAAAGAATGCAAGGAATCTATGTAAAATGCTGAGGAGACAATGATATGGTATCTTAAGCCGTATCACTCCTTATTATACGATGATCAACAATGTTGACACTAGCACAAATATTGAGTAATGTAGTTTTAATTTCATGAAAAAAGAGAAATAAAAATCGATATAAAATGAAATTATTTTACGAAAATAACCAAAAAAAAGTATACGAAATTTTTCGTATATTGAAATAAAATAACGAAATTTTCGCATACAAAATACTGAGAAATCCTATTTTAAAATTAAAATAGTGAAAATTCATCTCACTCTGTTTTGTTTCTGCTTATTTTGCCATTGTAAACTTCTCCATCTTCTTATTAATTTTGACGCTTGTGATTTTTCCAACTGACCATCTTTGCATAATTGACGAACTTTTCCTTTCACTTCTTCCAAATCTGTTATCGTCATTAACGATTTCGTTATTTTTGACAAACCCTTAAATATTAACTAAACAATATATATGCATATTTGAAAAACTAAAGAAGCTCATAATATCTCACATTAAGAAAATTCTCAACATAAAGGAAAAAAAGTGATGACCTGAGAATTCATCGTACAATTAAGCACATTTAGCCGTAATTTCTTAACGTGAACTGCTTTGCTTATTCGTGAACTATTCGTCTTTTCACTTCAAACGATTTCTTCGATCATACACTATCTGATTAATTTGCCAAATTAATACACAAATAAAACATAGTCATAGCATAATTTCTTTCCTTCTTATTCACTTTCCTTTTTTCCCTTATCAACTTAATCTAATTCCGCCTCTAATTTTAACTACCCGACTTTGCCTTTTTATCCGAATTTCATATCAGTCATCTACAACTGTGCAGAAATCCTTAATTCCCGACTATACAGAAATCCGGACTATTAAACCCCGACTATGCAGAAATCCTTAACCTCCGACTGTGCAGAAATCTTTAACCCTCGACTATGCAGAAATCCTTAACCTCCGACTGTGCAGAAATCCTTAACCCCCGACTATGCAGAAATCCTTAAATCCTTAACCCCCGTCTTATTATCCGCACTTCATACCAGTCATCTACTATTGTGGAGAAATTCTTAACCCACGCCTTTTTATCCGGATTTCATACCAATCATCTACAATTGTGCAGAAATCCTTAACCCCCTCAGAATTCCTGGACCCCCTGCCTTTGGAGAATACGACCTCCCCTGTTTTCTTCCTTACATTCTGGTGATTGGTGACGTGATGAAAATGGCCATCCTACTACATGGTTGGATAAAGTTGGGAATTGTTTGTCGTTTTCTTTGGAATCCAAGTTGAACTTTGTTTAATTTTTACTTTCAAAATATAACTTTTTTTTAAACATTATTATGTAAAAGATTGATTTGAAAGTATTTGAAAGGGAATATTCATGGCAGATTGTATTGAAGTGCATGGAAGAGAGTACCTTATCGTAATTCATTGCAAAATTTTCCTCTTTTAGTATCAGCATACTTCTTCTGGCATTACTTTCTACTATGAGATATTTTTTATAGTTTTTTCTTTTTACAATAATTTTTAATATCTGTGCTCTATTTGTACTTATTTTATTATATTAAATGATTTTTTGATTTTATTTTTTTAAACGATTTTTTAAACGGTTTTAAACTGTTTTATTAAATGGTTTTATTGTATTAAATTGTTACTGTATCGACGTTGTATGATTTGTTGTTCCTTCATCTATTTATTTTCCTGTCAGTAAGTTAAATTTATCAGTTCTTATATGAACTGAATATGTTCGCTACTACTAAGATTGTAAAGAAATATCATTTGCAGAATTTCTCCGAACCATATCTGCTTGTTTTCTTCGACGATTGTTCTATTTAGTACAAAAATGAGACAAAAGTTAGAAAATGTATTTATTACAACAATTTTGGAGCAAAAAAAAAACGTTTTATAAGCTTTGTTCAGTGTTGTTGTTTTGAGAATGTTTAGGATATCAATGTCATCTATTCTGCTTAAAAATTTGATACACAACATAGTTTTCAGCAATCAATTTTAAGTTCCATTCCTCTCAATTGAATGCTTTCGTCTGCTTTGTGATTGTACGGGTTGTAGATTTTTTTGATTGTATATTTTTTTTTTTTTTTTTTTAAATTCCATTTCTCTCAATTGAATTCTTTTCATCTGCTTTGATTATCAGTTTCGTGTTTAATAAAGTGTTCATTATTACAATGTATGTTCGTTTGTCTGAATTCTACATTGTCAGTATTCATTACAGATTCAGGAGTGCAAGTTTGATTCACAACAAATTATTTGTTCTGTAAATTAAATAAATTTGTTTTTTAATTTTCTTTAATTTAAATGAAGGATTTAACTTTCTTTTTTTAATAGCGTTTTTATTTTTGTTAATTTGTGAAACAAATCTTTAAGCTGCTGATTTGAATATTTTTCAATGCAGAATTGTTGTATTGCATGAGAATTCTCTCCGTTGTACATATGAACAAATGCAACATGAAAATCTGCATTTAATTTTTACGGAATACTTGTGATTTATCAAATCAAATGTTCAATATCAATGAACATAAACAGGTTTTTCTTGCAATTGAAGATGAAAAAGAAAAATTGAAGGAACAAAAAAAAAAAAAAAAAAAACATGAGGAAAGGCGAGACTGATGGAGCTTTAATACATAATACACTTCTCAGCCAGAGGATTAGAGTAGTATATCTCCTCCTGCATTTACTATTTTAACGAAGTTTTAAAACTAGAGCTTTCTAACTTTCTTCCTCTGGATTACTACTGAAATGGAAAAAAATACTGATATCCAATTTTTTTTATTTGAAATCATTATTTCCTCCAATATTTTTTAAACACTGAAGAAAATAACAATTTCAATGCTTTTTAAAAACATAAGATTTCAGTCTGATATATGAGACAACATTTATATAATCCTCTAATTACTAGCCACCGTCTTGAAAATAGGCTTGGAAGCTATGAAATTGAAATTTCGAACTATTGTGTAATTTTAGTTGAACTGAACGTTTAAACAACTACAAATGATGGCATTGGCATTCAGTTTCTGTCTCTGTGCTTTTAGCGACTGTATTATAGTGCTTTAAGCAGGTAGTAGACCTGATCTAGTCTTAACAAACATATGTTCAATCATTCTATTAGCAAATAGTATGATTGAGAGACACTTCTATGACAAAAATTCTTGCTAACCTAACCAAAAAACTCTAAATTATCCATGAAGTGGTGGCGAAGGTGAGGACAACAATGGATACACTACAAAAACTTGAACAGATTTAAAAACGAAGACAAGAATTCAGTTGTTTTAAAAACCATTTCAGTAAGTTTTATGATGATTTATAAACAAAAGGAGATGCGCTTTGAACACGACAATGCAAAGCAATGTTGTGTAGCTAAACACCGGTGCATACTGACCGCGGAATTCGGAGTGTTGCTTTATCTCTTGGAGGTATATGCATGAGTAGCCTAGCTGTTGAAACTACGTTTCAATTCTTAATAATTTCTTTATAAAAACTACAATTAGTATATTTTGCTACTTCCTTTTTTGCTACTTCTTTGCTGACTTTTTAATGAGTATTTCTTCAGCACAAAATGCTCTATCATTGTTCTGTCAGAGGAATGCTACAACATCAGCTTAAATAGTCCTTAGTAAAAATTACCACGAGTACTTAGTACCAAATCGGAACATCTAAATTTTTCGGGATCTCAAAGGAGTGCAGAACAATAGGCTACTCATATGAACAACACACAACAAAAAAAAAAGACGATTATCGACAATACAAGAACAGTTCAGGAGGCTTAAAGCCCAATTAAAAATTCACTTTTAAAATCAAAAACAAATATATTAATGAAAAAGCTTTTTCCTTTCATACAACCCGTCTTTGTCAATAATATGTGCCTAAAGTAGAGAAGAAGCCAGGGAAATACTCTTGTACACACACAGTTTTACACTAAACATGAAGAAAAGAATAAAAACAACTATTCAAGTAATGAAATCTAATTGCTTAATTTAGACATTTTTTTCATAATAGATGACATACCGTCGCCTGGAAAAAAATAAAACCCGTACGGGAGAAAAATAAACAAATCGCCTGCAAAAGATCTGAGCTTTTTTTGCTGTAATGAAATTTCTGAAAACATTTATGTTACAAATTTGATAGCTTATTGCTTAGAACTTTTACGGTTTCGAAACTATTAACAATTATTTGGGTACTGTATCAAACCACAGAAATCTATTTCAGAAATATTAAATATTAAAGGGATCTATGATTTTATGGTATAGTAAAGTCCACCTTTCCGAAATACTTCTATATAAAATCTCAATTTGTCCTAATTATTTCCCAGCAATGTTATTTGCACGATATTAGAATGTAGATATTAAGGATGAAAATTATTAAAATTAGAATTTAAAATTAAATCTGATGGGACTTCAGCTTTCAGCCGTCATTAACAGCTGCAAAAAGGACAATTTATTTTCTCCTGACAGAGAATTTTCAGCTTATTCAGCTCTGTTTCGCTTATAATTTATATATCCTTATGTTTCCAGAACTTTCCAAAACAGCAAAATCTCAAGCCATCTGTGTACCTGACTACTTGATTTTAAAATTCATCTCTACTAGAGAATTTATTAGCTTATTCAGCTCTATTACAAGAACTGAAATATATCTAGAACAAATAGTCTCAGAATGATGCAGTTAAAAAACAGCTTAACCATGTTTTTCAACTTGCACAGAGAGATGAAAAATATAACAGAAAATAAAAATGAGGAAGTAGTACGAGCTCTTCTGCATGGTACTTCTTGAGATTGTTTTTAGATGCAATCAAGTAGCAGTGATATAATGATTTGGGAGTAGAACAAAAAAATAATGCAGTATGAAACAAAAGTAAGTACTCCGTTGCTTCATAAATATTTTGCTTCAAGAAAAATGTTCTAATTAATATTGTCACAAAATCGAAAGTTGAAATTATGGTCCAGGTCAGAATTTTTTGCTCAGGATGATTACACTACAGATAAATAATTGAACTTAAGTAAAATAAGATTGCTATCGTTGAAGGAAAAAAAATTGCTTCTGTTCGGAAAGAAGAAAAAAGTGGAGAAAGAAACGAATTATTCAGTTTAAAAATACTCAAAATTCCTTCAAAAAAGATAGCAATCAGAAAGTTATTCATTTTAAGAGTAATATAAAATAAGACAAAGATTTTTTGATTTTAATAAAATAAAGCGTCTTCCTGGAACTTACTCCTTTTCAGCACACGTATTATATAGTTATTAAGCAAGAAACGAGATGGAAGGAAGTTCAACTTAGCATATCAGAATCAAGAACTATCACCATGATCCCTTTCATCGTTCGTAGAAGTTGATTATCAACTATACTACAAAACATGATTTCCTGCATACAACTTGTCAAAGATTTCATGATCTCTAGAAAATTTTTCGCCAACAAGAAGTTAGTTTCTTCGACAACTCAATTAGCAATGAAAAAGCATAAATCGGCTTACTTAAAGATTCAAATTATCAGTGCATCCTGGGCAGCAATAATCACTATTAAGTGCCTAAATCATTTTGAAAAGAGGTTAAAATATCTAAATATACGTTTATTTTACCTGAGATAGGCCTAGATGCAGAAATAGTAACAAGATAGATCATTGCCTTAATTGAACTACCTCCAATAAAAATCAATTTTTCATACAATTCATGATGTTTCACCTCAATTTTAAATGTGGATGTGAAGGAAATTAATTAAAAGTATTTGTCATCTTTAAGCATAATAAGGAAGTGATCTTTTAACGTTTCAGTCTTATACATTCAGTTGAAGAATGCACAAATCAAGTCAGGAATGTTTTTCGCCTATACACAAGAATTGCAGTAGGAAGAGGAGTAGTAGTGGTAGTAATAACTAAAGAGGATGACGGTATACTGATGATGGTAATGGTGATGGTCGCTTCTAATTTAAAACCCGCGATGAACTTCTTTTTTCTACTTGTAATTGAGCATCGTATTCTGGAACTGTTGATCCTGAACAGCGGATGTTGAGGATGTTTGCTGCGTGTAGCATTGAATTTTCTCCAATGGTGTTATCATGTTGAACCTGAAAAATCAAAATTCATAAAAAGGAAATTAGGATAATCTTCACTGATTTTGCATAATCATGCAGGTCATCGTTGTCTTATTTCAATCTTTATTTTTTTTTTTAGTATTTCTGCCATGTTTCCTACTTCTGAAAGTGTAAATCGTAGCTAACCCTGCCGGCCTCGGTGCTTCTGACTTGAATGCCGTATTGTCGAAAGGGAAATAGGATCTGTTTGTGCTCAGTGTCCTACCAAAAGCAGCCATATTAAGACGAAACGCGGAAGGATCGTTGACCATCATCTGATTTGCAGTGGCCGTTGAAGCAGCACTCGGATAACTACATGCTGCTGCTGCACTTGTCACAGAACTGGTCGCAACCACTGAGGCTGACTGATTTGCAGCCGAGAGCACTGAAGCTGGTATCCCTGCGTTGAAGTGACCTGCAGTTAGCATTCTTATTTTCAGAAAAAAGTTGCAAGTTCAGTTCTTAAAAACTTTATTGATTTCTTCTTTCTTATTAGCTAAATTTGTCGATTTTTTGAAAAAATTAAATTTATTGACAAAAAATTTTTGAATATATCTTTTTTGTGAATAACAATGAAATCATTGTGTTCAATGATTTTTTCTAATATGACATATAGGAAACCTTTTTTCTAATATGACATGTAAGAAACTATTCTAAGTTCTTATAAGTCAAGTTAAGATTTTCCTAAGTTCACATATGAAAAATTTCTACTTGAAATTTTAAATAGGTATGTATTCGAATAACGGTGTCAAGAAATATTAATAAAACTTTCTGGAATTCTGATATCTAATGAAATGGCGAAGCTTGATGAGACGACAGCAAAATGTTTTTAATTTTCTTTTCACATTTTTTCAAAAATTAAGGATTAATCTAATCATTAATTCATTAATTTAATAATTGTTTGTAATTTCTCCGAAATTTTTATAAAAAAAAAGCAAACAAACTAAAGTCTATTTGTGGTTGTGTCACGGAAGCTAGATCCGAAATCCCATGTGCAGCGGCTGCCATCGTAGGAGCTGATGATGCTGCAGCTGCTTCATTTCTCCATGCATTCAGGCCTTCTAGACCTTCCATAAAATTGCTTCTATAATGACTGTTTAAGAAATTTTTCAAGGAGATAAAAATAAGAACTTCTAATATATTAATTGTGAACTAGTTTCAGTAAGCTGATTAAAACTAATGGTATTAAATCCTACACCTCATTCAACTGAAACAGGGCAAGTCATAGAGCATATACATTGCATTCGAAACTGCAATTAGTGAAACCGTTGTTTTTTTTTAAAATTTTTAGCATATAAATAAGGACAAACGCTTAAAAAAGCATACATGTTTCTCCTGTCAGCATGCTTAGTCATATGCTTTGCAAGATAAGTTTGTTGCGTGTAAGATTTACCACAGTATGGGCAGATGTGCACCTGAAACTTTTTCTTGAATTTATATTTAAAAAATATTTAAATCACGCAAACTACGTAAGCTTTCTTTAGCTTTCTATTTTTTTTTCTAGGATGATTAAAAAGACGTTATTGTTATGCCTATAATTATAAATTAATTTCATTTGAATAAGAAAAGTATTTGCAGAAAATGGAAACAAAAAAAATTTTTAAGTTGGATTAATGGCAGAATTTTTGTGAGATGTTCCAATAAAAGATGAAAGTTATGATTGCCAAAAAATTCAGACAATACTTTCATAATAATTGATGACAAATGAAGCTTTACTTTGTTTCAGAATATTATTTGCTAGAATGATTTTCTTTCAACGTTATCTATTGAGGATTGGATTCAGAAAAAGTAAAAAGGAAGTGGAAAGGAAGAAATTCGACATCATTTAAAAAGCTGAGTAAGAAATTTCTAACCAGATTAGATGAACCGGATCAGATAATGACCGGTGGACGTATATTTATTTATCAAAGAAAACGATCCATTTCTGTTATGGTTTTCTTTGAAAAAATAACACTTTATAACTGACCCATGTAAAATACCTTTAAGTGCTTTGATTCCTTGTGCTTTGGTATATGTTCCAATAATGCTTGTTCATCGGTGAAGCACTTGTAACAGCTGAAAATTATTTTATCATCATCTACCTCTTTCTTTATCATTATGAATATCAAATGATAATTGTTGTAATTTCAATCAAGCCTAATTCAAGCAATACCGATTATTATTAACTCATCAAACGTTGATAGTTAAAAACCGAAAGAGCTCTGAATTACTAAACTTAGTTAGATGGGTGATAGCTTGAGATGGCTCTTATCAGTAAGTCACTTGGAGTAATCTAATTAGCAAATTTTAAGAATGTGATCTATTTAAGGAATTTAAAGGTGATATATCTTATTTCTGAGAAAAGTACCTATTACACTTGAATGGCTTATCGGACTGGTGACATCTTGAATGTGACTGCAAATTTGAGAGCTGACTAAACGCCTTTTCGCAGCCTTGAAATTTACATTTGTATGGCTTCTCACCAGTATGCGTTCTAATGTGCTGTTGCAGATGTGATAGCTGTGTGAACTGAAATTTGTAAATTTGAATTTTTTGTGTTTATATTTTTATTTTCCCACTTGCAATTATTTTTTTTTAGCTTTTTTTTCTACAAATTCAAATAATATCGACAATGATAAGGTTGAATTATAGAGGACAGCAGAAGATTAGAAAAAAAAATGAACCTTTTTACCACAGTATTGGCAGGGTCCGAAGGGCTTTATACCAAGATGTATCCTCATGTGCTGCGACAGGTACGAGCTATTTGCGAAGGATTTGATACAGTGCGTACATTTGTATGGCTTGGCTTCTCTCATGTGCATCTGACTGTGTACCTGGTGCACTTCCGGTTTGGTGTCGAAGCCCTGAAACAAGCTGCTATCCGATCTTCATGATAATTCATCATGAATTATGATAACGGCATCTTCAGACATTGTTCATCACAAATTATGATAATGACGGCTAGGGCATTACTAAAATATATCGATAAAAAGTAAATTTAGCTTTCGATAGCAGAACTAAATTGAACGAGACATAAACTTATTCATATTTCTGCTAACCTTCCTTAATTTGTTATGTTCAATACAATACTACAAATTGTGAGCATATTAAATCAAAATTTTCATATGAATTATGTAAGAGGAATGATCTTATCAGTATTCATTTGCATCGAACGAAAACTTAAACGCCAAAATGCTTTTTTTCTTGAGTTTTTAATCATATTATCAACAGTCACATTAAGCTATTTTATAAAGCAACTTTCAAATTCAGGAAATGATATGTTTTCAATCTTTCTGAACAAGATGAAAGTACGTCAATTACTATTAAAATAACAAACACAGTCATCAGAAACAACTAAATATAAAATAGCAAATAAAGAAATATCATCGCATTACATTTCATCTGTCAGTGAAGCATTGAAACTGTTCTGAAAACTTAACTCACCTTACGAAAGAGGTAATATCAAAAAGTCTGCAATTATGTTTTGCAACTTGATATCATTTTAAGCGAAATTAATTCAGGAATGTTTAATGAATAATGCATCGAAGAGATTGTTTTGTTTCGAATTCGGCAACCTTCAGAGACAATCAATCTAACCGGTGTGATTAAAGGTGATATTAAGGAATGAAATTGTCAACAGAAGATGAAGATGCATAATTTTCTCCTAGAAAAAGTTTTATTGCAACTAAATAAAGGTAGTTTCCCTGTACTATTGATATTTCGTCACTTTTCTATAGCAACAAAATTATTGATATTAATTAGCGCTCTGTAATTATCTTTCGTTTATTCAAAGTGCCTATGGCTATGGCTTATTTATATTCGTGCCTATGGCTTATTTATTTTTCTTATTTCCATATATTTCTCAAATTTCAAACGTAAATTGTTAGAAAGTAATGCTTTCTTCTGCAAACATACAGATTACAGACACTTTTACCAACCATATATTTTCCATATCCTTCCGCTCATCACAACCCTGAATGAAGAGATACATTTCTATAATAGCAGTAATTCGGTTAACGAGCTTTTACTTATCTCAATGTTCAGTTATTTTTTTCTAAAAATGCAAGTACTTTTATTGTCTAAAGTTTTTAGATCATTTTTTTGCTGTGCTCTCAAGTATTTGTTATGAAGGCCTTTTTCAAACTGAATTAACGCATTGAGCAAATAGACGTACAAATCTAAAAAATGAAAAGAAGAGGAAGTAATTGACGAAATGTTGATATATTTAAACGATTATTCATTTAGTTAATTTCTTTTACAGTATATTATTCCACAAATTTTGCTTCTTTTACAGTTCTAATTGTTTTTTATTTTCGCGGTAATAAAAAAATAAATGAAAATTCATCGAAAAACCGAAAAAGTTTAGCAAAAAAGATAAGATCATTACAATATTTTATTCGAGAATGACAGCTTTTTCTATTAGTTTAATTCAGCTTACTTTTTGATTCTTACCTAATTTATGCTAGCCGACATCAAATACATGCTAATTTAAATACACAGCTTATTATTCTTAGCTTAAATTTTCTAATTGCGCTTTTAATTTGTTAGGCTGCCAAACTGGTAAAGATTGATAAAAAAGAAAATGATGCAAGTAAAAATCAGATTCAAGAATTCAAGACCAGATACCGATATTGGTCTCTGAAGCAAATTAATGAAATCAGTGTTTTTGACGAGGAATAAGATTTCATCCTTACTTATTGCTGAATTATTTAATCTAGTAGGAGTTGCTTTTTTATAAAATAGCCATTTATTGCTTTTCTTTTCCTTCGACATTTTTAAAAATTTTCATTGCATCAACGATGAGAATTAAGTTTATTAGTTATAACTCCCGTGAAGTGATTTTTGTCGACAAATTAAAATGTTATTCAGGAATAAAAAATAGTTTTTCTAAAAACTTTCTTTCTCTTTCATTTCTTTCTTTTTCAAAAAAAAAACATAAAATTTTCTTTATTAAATGAAATATTTAATAAAGAAAATTTACCATTTGATAATATCAATTAGTTCTAGGCTTTTTTTTTCCTCTCTCTTTAATACTTTCTAATTTCTTTCTTTTTATACTTATTAAACTTTGTCTTTTGCAGCTTTAAAAAAAAAAAGAAAAAAAGAAAGACATTTCATATTCTCTCAAATATTTTTGCTCCTTTATTGAAAGGAAAATTTTGTCCTTGAAAATATTGTAAAAATGAAATTACCTCTAAAATTTCAACAAATCGATCAATATATTTTTCTCATTCACAACCATATAAAAATATTTCACATATGAAATATTTTAAAGACCTCGACAGATTTAACATTTTCAATGTAATTCATCTTCTTCCAGTCAGAAGATAGAGAGGAAAAAATTTGTTTCCACATCGTTCTGAATTTTTATTCATTTCATTGCCTAAATTTCTTGACGAATGATATGAGTTGAAGAGATATACTAATTAAGATAGTACATTTACACACAAAATACATATGTGAACACATACAGACACACACACACACAGAAATACAATACAAGGAGTTGTTTTCACGGTATCTTAAGAACCAATCACAGACGTGTCTGTTCAAAGAATGGAGGCGGATCCATTACTAACAAGGAAAATGTGGTAGTCAAAAAAGATCGTAGATGATAGGCGAACTTCTGATAATTTGAATGAAATGAAGTAAGTAACCGGAAAAGGAAGGATACAGTGAGGTATAGTTTGAATATCCGGAATGAAATTGGATACTGTTTTGAAGATTGCATACATCTCTTTACTCTTAACCGTTATATATTTTCTTTACTTATTGGCAATATATCTCTTTATTTATTCACTTCTTTATCACTTCATTTTATTCATTCAAAAGTAACAGCTTATTTTGTCCAATTTTTTTTTTTTAAATAATAATAAATTCATTCCAAATTTAATAACTTTTATTTGGTTTATTGAAAGAAAAAGAAAGATAAACTATTTCGAAGATGAAATTTAGCCTATATGGCCAATATGGGGGATTTGATCTGATAGGAAAAAGTAAACTTTCCAAATGTCACAAATAAACTCAATCGTTGTTGTGCAGAGAACTAAATAGTAACAGATGTTATTCGAACAGATGGTGACTACAAAAGATTCGCTAGTAAATAGATGAACAGAAAAGTTGAAAGAAGGCTTGTCGATTATAAGTTAAAATGTGCAACGAGTATAATGTGAAATTCCATCTCATTTTAATATCATATTAATATTCAAATAATTATATAAATGTGTTTTTTAAAGTTTACTATGATATTCATTTAGAACGATAGATGTATAAAAATCTGTCCAAAAATAATCTTAAATGATATCATTTAAGATTATTTTTGGCCAGTAAGAAAATTTCAGTGAAAACTGTACTAATTAATTGATTTTGAACAAAAGATTGATAAAGAATTGTCTATGAGAGTTTCTTGCCTCAATATGTCAAAAATAGATGATTATTGTGGAACTTAATACGTACAAAGTGTTAGCTAGAATAAGGCATATCATCCTATTTAATATAGTTTTATGTCCAATCATAAGTGCAATTCAAATAAAGTGGAAGAGAAAAAAAAAATTCGGTTTACTTGGGTAGCTTAAATAGTCCTTAAGCAATGAAATGTGATTTATTTTTATTTCTATTATAAAATATGATAATTATAGATTCCTCAAGGGAAATACGAAAACTAGATATGGTCATAAAAATGTTATGTTCTGAAATATTAGGAAAGTAAATATAATAGGATAATCTTATTGCTCCGATATTTCATTAATTAAAAAAACATAGTTTTTTCTTACAATTCGTTTTAAATGACTTCAATCTTTTAGCATTTCATAGAACAGACCATTTTGAACAATGATTTTTAATTTAATCTTCAGCCTAATTTTAAATTTTATTGTTTCTCCAAATGTTATAGATAATCTGAAACCACTGTATCTTGAATGAAGTGTACTTCATTCCAGCATTCATTCAGTAATTTGAAATCCTTACTTGAAACTTTGGATCCATTTTTTGACAAAGTTGATGAAATTCCAAAAGAATAAAGATCTCTGAAATTACTACTGGCTGATATAATCAAAATCTTTCACTTTTCAAGAAATAAACGACTAGATAATTGCCAAGGAATCGGTGATATTTTTATTCCTACCTTGATTTAGAATATAACATGCTTACAGGAGATGATCTGAAAGCCTGGTAAAATAAGATCTGTAGGAGTACTATTTTAGGCTATTTGTACGTGTGACAAACTAGCAATTATTCAAAAAGTCTTGTCAAAATGAAAAACATGTGTGAAAATGCTTAATATAGACAAAAAATTCTTTAAGAAAGTAAATTAACATGTGGGAAGTATTAGACTCCCAAAATTTTCAACATTTTTCTTCTTGACTAATACTCTGAATGAGATAATTTTATGAATTTCAATCCTTCTATGTCTTTTACTACTTTTGATTAGAAATCGTCCTTGCAATCAGCCAATAAATTAAAAATCATCTGATCAAAATGCAACCAAAATGCATTTGGTTTAGGAAGAAAACAATTGGTATTCTAAATTCCGATTTCTGTCGCTAAATCTCTCATTGCTGAAAATGGCAGTTATGTGTATCTATTTCCTAATTCCTCCTCTCAAATTAATTTGAAAATTATTATTTAATGGTGCCTCATTATTGCCTACAAAATGACAAAATACCCTTAAGCAAAATATGAAATAGTTAATTCATCAAATAGATATATAAAGTATTTAAAAAAAAAAAAAAGAATGGAAAGATTATTTAAAATTAACCATACCTGACTATCTTCGGTTGCATCTCTATCAATTTCAATCTGAGCACTATTCAAAATCTCGACCTCTTTCCTCCTCTTGACTAATTACGGAGGGACCGAAGCCTTTTTCCATGGGGAAATCCAAAAGTAAACGAATCTTTAAATAAATAAATGGAAAATTTAGGAGAAAATTTTGCAACCTCTGAGTAATCTTCGTATTTATTATTTGCATAACGTGGCAAAAGGCGTGAGAAAATTGTTGACAGTGTAGAAATAAAATGAATGATGAGAGGAATGAAAATATGAAGCATAGAACGAACGAACAAACGAATGAAACGCCAAAAGGGTATTTCCCCAAATAGCTTATGAAAAATATTTTTGCTCATACATCTCCTTGGTAAAAAGAGAAAAATTTTGTTCTAATATTTCAACTACCTGATCTCTCTTTTGGATAATTGTCCATTTATTAAACCTTTATCCAGAGAACTAGACAATGCTTGATGAATGTGATTTGTTAGCACTTTTGAAAAGTTTATTGGAACACTAAATGTTCTCTCAAACTTATGACAGATATTTTTGTGCGTATTACATACACATATACACACACACATATATATATATCATTGAAAAGAGTATGTATGTATGTATCATTCATTTTTGCTTGTATCCATTCTATCTATATGCTATCATAGAGAGGAGCACAGACTTCAACTATTTTGAACAAGAAAATGCCCTTGAAAAAGTTTCTTTCTTAAAAGATGGATGAATTGTAAGAGTAAAAAAAAAGTTTGCTGTACTGATATCTTTTAAGATATGAACAGACAAAAGCAAATTCAGACAGGTATATCCTCGCTTAGCTTCCATGGAAATTATTTTGTATTTCAGTGTAAAGTGCTTTTCAATCTTCAATTATGCTATCTTTTTTTTTTCAATAAACTAAAATATGGCTAGCCTATAAAAATGATGGGAACATGCTTGGCTACAATCTTTTTTTTTTTTGCTATTCCTTCCTTTCTTCCTCTCTTCTTTCTCTCTCTCTCTCTCTTTGTAATATTTTTTTCATAAATATTTTTTGTTATCTATTAATACTTAGCAAAATTAACAGCCTGTCATCTACTACAATGATAACAATCAAACAGGTCATAGCAATTAAACCAGTCCCGAAATTGCTTTATATCTGTTAAGTTTCACTTCATTTCATTTCACTATTTCCTTTTTTCCTTTTTCAGCTTTATCTATTGATAATTTTAGCAGCAAAAAGAAATTCATTGCAATTTTGAGGAAGAGCTGATATAGCATAAACGAACTCTTCTATGAATGTACTTTTCGTTCAGTTCATTTATATTATAAAGTGATTTACTACCTGATCGATAACTTCTCCAAAATTCGAATTTGCTTATGATTGATGCTGAATTCGTTAAATTCGAATAAATTTGAAAAAAAGTAACTTTATGCAGATATTTTTATCTGCTGAAATTACATAGCATGTCTTTAAAGTTAGATAAGCTATCACAAGCATACAATATCAGCAAAGCAAAAGCATTTGTAGGCTTTTTATCTTGTCGTAAAGTGTTTTTCAAACAGTAAATGAAGATAGTATGGAGAAAGTGGGGTATAAAGTTGACATAATTTTTCTTCAATGCAGAAATTCAATGCAAAAAAATATTAAATTTTTCTTGTGAGTGCCCGCTGTGATTGCAATAAATGAATGCCATGTTAAAGCGGAGAATCAATTATATCTATATTCACTAAGCTTGTTGGCAATTAGCTTCGACTTGCTAAAACTTTCCGTTTGATTTCAGTTTTCATAAAGCATTTCATGCAAATAAATGTGGCTGTTTGAAACTTACTGCATGTTATGAATTCTGTGAAATTCTGTGAAATTACTACATGCATTCTGTGAAATTACTACATGTAAGATCACTTTTCACATAACTAAATGTTCACATTGCTAAAGTATAGTACGACTTATCAGTTTCAATTGAAAACAAAATTAGCGAAAGATAAAAGTAATGTAAAAGCAATGAATGAATTTGATACTGGAAGCCTAAAATAAGAAAGTCTGAATGCGCGATACATGCACATGAAGTAAGAAAGATTTTTAGATAGCGAGAGCACATTGAGTATTACAGGACGCTAACTAGTTGACAAGATCACCAAAAAAGTTAAAATTAATGCAATTAAGTTCAACCATAATAATAAAATATTTAAGAAGTATTTTTACCTTTACCATCGCACTTTTTTTATACATTAAGTCTTTTTATTTTCCTTTTCTGCAATTTTTATTATTTGGCCTAGACATTAGGAATGGCCTGTCAGTGTTAACTGATTGAAAGATAGGCATCATAAACAACTGAATGAAGACAAAGGTCACAGAACTCGATACTGCTCGATAGGATTTAATAATAACTGAAGGGAAAAAGGAAGGCCTAATATATGAAATTGATGGAATTCATTATATCAGTTTGGCCTCATATAATGAAATTTATTAAGCAGTTGGTCGAATCTTTTTTCATAGTTTGTAAAATTGTTCGTGCCTTTAAGAACATTCATAATTTCCCATAATTGGCCTTTATATGTCACATTTACGTTCTCCATTTAAATTGTTTTCATATTTCTCTCAACTTCAACTAGCATTGTCGCCATGTTGGTAAGTAATGTCGATTGTTACAGTTATAAATAGCTAGAAGTGAGAATAATGCTGGAGAATATTCGATGTAAGTCTGAAATATTGCAAAACAAAACAAAAATTACTTTATCGCTCGTAAATGAGAAATATTCAAATTAAATGCTATCAATTGATAAAAATTGTAATTCAAAAAAAGGCCTGAGTGAATCTTTTTTGTGAGCTTTTTATATTCTGTACGGATACATTCTTTTTTTTTCATATTAAATAAAAGCATTTATTTTTTCTATTAAAGTTGAATCCCAAGAATAATATTATCAAAAAAAAAAAAAAAAAAAGCTAGATAGGGAAGAAACAGCAAATGATGACTCTTTAAATTGTATCGAAAAGTGAAGAACAACACTTTAAGTGATACGGCGATAAAGGTTCGGAGAAAAGGATACAGAAAACCTGCCTACTGGTATCTTTCTAGTTGGGACCCCCAGCGTTGTACAAACAACGAAAGAATCATTATTTCAACTCCCTGTAAAAATTTCCTTTTTCTCCGAAAAGAAAATTAAGGAGTTAGAGAAAATGGATAGGCAAAGGGGCAAGGCTAATTAGGGAAGAAAGGGAGTGAAAGGCGGGGACTAGCGGGGGAAAAAATGATGAAAAAGATGGATCGCCCCAATGGACCCAGTTTTTCCTTCTCCTTTACCACCTTGTACACTGTAATGACCAGTCGCTGCGCCACCATCATTACCACCGCCCCTCTTCCATCACCAATACTGGTACTGCCATTACCTTTCATCAACAGTATCAGCATCATCATCATCATCAGCAAGCTTCTTCTTCGTCTTTATTTCAGATCAAATATAAAACAAATGAATTTTGCTCAATAAATCATTACAGTGATTCAAATCATTCAGTCTATCTAGATCAATCATTTTTATGAATCAAAACACTTAAAGCATTTGGATAATTAAACAGTGACAAAGTATTATTTGAAATCTGTTAGCAAAGAGAAAGCTTGATTTCATATGATTCTTTCTCTAATTTCAATAGAAAGATAAGAAATTGCGCGCACTACAAGTATTTTATAAGTTAAAGCCAAATATCTAAATGTTTCGAAAAATGACAATCATAATAGAAATTCCTGAAAGATCGGTAAGGAAGTGTATGTCCAGTAATGCTATCCAGATAAAGTATCTATCTTTTGATGTCATTAAATGAAATACTTTTTCGATAATCGAAAATAATCAAATAACTTATGACGAAGTGTTGTGAGCTATAATATTTTTTTTACGCGAATTAGTGCAAAAAAAAAAAATTTTTTTCTTTAGGCACAACTATTTTGTTATTGAAGTAATTGAAACTTTTTTCATATTTACTGCAATCTTAGATCTTAATTCTTAGTTTGAGGTGAAAATTTTTTTGAAAAATCCTCTATTAATTGATTAATTTTTATGTAACTAAAAAATTGAACAAATATTTCAAGATTATACGTGTTGAAGAAAAACTATCAACTTTAAAAAAAAAAAAAAACTTCTGCTCATTTTCATAAAATCAACTGAAAGGAGATTTTAATTTAAGTGTAAATTTATTTCTGATATTTTTGTGCTTATTTTTGTGCATTTTATTTTAGAATTTAAAAACCTGTTTAAGCAAGTTCTATTTTTTTTCTTATCTTCTCTTTCAAAATTTTACCACTGGTAAAATTTATGAATCATGAACACACATAAACGACAAGAAGAAGCATTTTTTGATCACGCAAGTTACATTGGTCCGAAATTTGTAAAATCCGTGCTTAAAAAAGATCTTTGCTATTGTAATTTGCCGCAAGCTATGCTAAGTTTTGTTTTTTTTTTTGATCGAATTTCTAGAAGAAATACTACTTAACAACTATTAGTGAATGGCTTCATTTACATTCAATCACTTGCATGAATCCATTCTTGTGCAAGTGAATGTTTTGTCTTAACCATTATTATTTTTCCCTTATATGTATACTTTTTTAAAGTATTTTAACTGATATTCTCAACTTTTCAAATGTTTTCCTATTCATAATATTTAATATTCTTCTGAAATAACGTTAGGAACTTTTTGTAAAAAAAACTTTCCATATTTTACAAATAATAATTATTCCCAATATGAAGCTTATTCTTTATTTCCTATTAGAAATTAGCAATTTTAGATATTTTAAGAAGTTTTTTTTTTTTTTATGATATGGAAAATAGTACATATTATTTTTTGGAAAAAAACTTGAATGATTCATTCGTATTAATGAGATAATTTTTAGTATGTTGCTCTTTTGATATTTTCGCTATTTTTATATCGCTATTTCGATAAGCTTATCAATTTACTTTTTACAGATTACGTAAAGATTGCATAATATTGCGATTAATTTAGATCAATTTATAAACTCAAATGAATTCTATTATAGCTGTAAATCTTTTAATACAATAAAGAAGAAAAAAAAAAAATATAGCTAACTGAATCATTTCGTAGTTTTAAATGTAAAAGTTACAGTGAAATTTGCCACAAACCAAATTTGATCGTAGTAATCATTTGAGAGACATCAATGTGTATCATTGGACAAATTAATTAAAGGGGAATGGTAGGTAAAGAATTTTGGCTTTGAAAAAATTTTCACCTATCTAACTTAAAACATTTTTGATATTCACACTTACATACATTTAGACTAGATTTGTTCGTCAGGTTTTGTTTCAATAAGATATTGACATTTTGATAGGTATCACGAATCACGGATCATGAATTAATGGATCACGTAATTACGGTGAAGAATGAAGACGTAAGTGTACGTGCATATAGACATGAAGAAAGGAAACAAAGACAGAATTAATTGAGTAACTGCAAAAAAAAAAGAAAAAAAAGTTTCGAAATGTATGAAAAAGAGCTTCGCCAGTTTAAATGTGGTGTTGCCCGAAAAAAAACATCTGTGAAGAGTGCAACCTGATCGATGAAGCTAAACAACTCACTGCTTTCCCGGACTGCCCATCCAATCGGTTACATCAGCTGAAAGCTACGCATACACACACATACACACACACACACACACTGATACATGCCCATACACATGCACTCATATATTCTAACATACACACACACACGCACACATACAAACATACACACACACACTGATACATGTACTTACTCATTACACAGAGAAATTCAGGAAGAGAACAGAAACGAACAGTCGTCGATTGTCGCCATCTTTGTCGTTGTCTGTCTCGTGTAAGTCTGCTTGTATGTAAATTGTGGTTCTCTGTATATATATATGTGTGTGTATGTGTGTGTGTATGTGCATGTCTATAAAGGCATTTCTCTTAAAAAAAGACTGCAGAAAAAGGATCGTCCAGGAATTGAATGCTTCTAAGGCCTTTCGTCACATCATTATCGAGACAAGCATTCCCATTCAGCGCTAGTCTACTAAGCCTTGATAGTAGCATAAAGCAATAATCGGGCCAATGTTCCTGAATAAGTTCGTCTCTCAGGTCAACATTTCCGTTCTATTAGTTACGGAGATTAACGCAATCATTGCAATGATTCCGGAAATCATCGAATTTTTTTTGACATTATCGAAATGGATGCAATAACTAGATATAGTCATTTTAGCTTTACCTTAATTATTTGGAATTGAGCCACTCAGATGATCGGACTAAGATGAATTGAAAATAGTAGGAAGAAGTGAAGCGAAATTTTCATGACTTGGCTCAATTATATAATCTCAAATTCATTGAGAGTTAAAAAAATTCACTAGCTTACTATCATCGGTTAACAAACTCACAAAACAATTAATTAGTTGAAGACATTTCGTAAAGACAAGGAAGTTAAAATGAATATTTAGTTTCACTGCACGTGAAATATTTCTTTTATTCTTATTTTCTTCTATTTGCTCAGATTTAATACGCTGAAAATGATTGATTCTAAAGTATTAATTAGTCGCTTTTTTTTTTTTCTCCAAAATTAATCTTTTTGTTATTTCATTAATTTCGCTTAATTCTATAATAATGGATTTCATCACTTTTGTTGTTGATTCGATTTTAATTTTGAAAGAGTCAAGCAAAAGAAAAACTCTCCAGTAGATTTTAGTTTGAATTAAATGACAAATTAGTAATAAAAGTATGAAGTATAAGTGGTTGGAAAAAAAAGATTAATATAAAATAAAAATAATTGCAAGATGGAAATTCGTAAAATGAGGATTAGCAAATCAATGAATCAAAATGAAGTCAATATTAATCAATTAGTTTTATTTGAAACATAAAGATAAATTGAATTCATTACTATCAGTGATGATAAATAACTTTGCTGCACTTCAGTAACACTAAAACAGCTTATCAGGATAACTAGCAATAGAGCAAGAAGACCACTCTTGAAAATGCATTTCATGTTGATGAAAGTGCAACCAGGAAAAATCATCGCTGATTTTGCTTACCCAACTTTAACATTTTTCATAGTTCAGTTTAAAAATAGAGGGACTAGACTAGAAACATTTTATAATCTTTTCTTTTTTCTCTCTGCAATAGAATTTGATGCTCGTTATTTTGAAATTTCAAAAATTTTCATTCATTTAAAAATTTGCAATATATTCAATTTTTTTTTTTTTGTTTTTTTTTTATCAATATTTCTCATTTAAGTCAAGTAATATTTTAGTTCATCTCTTTAAGTATTATCGAGTTTTTAAGTGTCATTGTCGCATAGAATTTTGCAATTTATATTATTCTAAAAATTAAATTTTTCATTTTTTTTCTTTTCTTACTTTAATTTTTGCATTTGATTTGATTTCATTTCATTTCATTTCTTCCGTAATATTTGAAAACATTTTCTAATGTCTCCTTTTTTCTTATCAGTTTGTGAATGTTTGCACAACGATAATATTAGAGAGCAGAAAAATCTCATTACTTATAGAAAAAAATATAAAGCTATGAAATACATTCAGTGAAGTACAAATGCAGATATATTATGATGAATTTCAATCAAAAAATTTACTAATTCATGAAAAGGACAAAATTAAAAGTGATTCGTGCATGTACTTCTAAGAAGGTTGAAATTATTTAAACTCATTAGTTGTCATACGGTAATATGTAGACTAAAATAAACTTAAAAAAAAAAAAAAAAAAAAAAAAAAAAAAAAAAAAAAAAAAAAAAAA
>JARVGP010000147.1:0-77418 GCA_029876185.1 Mansonella ozzardi
TTTTATTTTTTTTTTTTTTTTTTTTTTTTTTTTTTTTTTTTTTTTTTTTTTTTGCGATTGTTTCAGTTGTGCTTTTGATTCAATTATTTTGTACTATGCAAATTATACAACAAAGTTATGTAGTATCTTTTCTTTGAGACCTTTTGCATAATATTGAATGACTGTTATTTCACTTAATTCCAGGTACTACTCGTGATCTTGAGCATCCATGTTGGGATTATATGCATAAATCGGACGATCTTGATTCGATGGTCTGCCGTGTTTGTACACAATTGATCAAACCCATCGACATTCAAAAAGCTATGGATCATTTTATAAATTGTCATCCTCAGGTATATTTTTTTATCTTTTAGCAATTTTTATATACAAATAGTATGAATGTTAGATTAATTTGGAAAAAGTTGCTCAGCTAGTGCTTAGTTAGTTAGTTAGTCTTGATGAACTGTTTTACTGATTATTATAGATTTTTGTATTCTGTACCTTAACACAGCACAAATTTATCAATTCTTATACCGAAAATGGTGGAACAGATAAAAATAGTAAAAAAAGCTGATGGGTGATGTATCTGAAATTGAAATCAAATTTATAACATAATGTTATAAATTTGGAATTTCTATCGTTGTCATTTTCTACGGTTTTTTTTTTTTTTTTGCGGTTATTCTTTCTTTATTAATTTGGAATTTCCATAGAACATTGTCTATTTTTTGTATTTTTGAGCTTCTGCAAGTAAAAGAATGGTGAGAATAGGTCTGATTTCTGCAGTCTTTATCAGTTTACAATAAAAAGTGTTTGGGGTATTTATAAATCAGATATACCTAACATACAAGGCCTTATGAGAGTGGTATCGGAAGGCAGTTAAAGAAGAGAAGTAAATAATTATGTGTTTGGGCGTTAGAATATAGACTTAGACTTTATAGGCTGTTGCAGTCAGTATGAGCTTTAAATTTAACCTAGACATATTTTTGTCTTTTTTTGATGAGTTGGTTAGTTCCTATCTCCTTTCTTTATTTCAGTTTCCTCACTTCTATTCACTGAGTGCAGTATTCAACTTTAAGAAATTTTGGAATAAACCCAACATTACTACCAGGAGTACTGAGAATAATCCATTCATAATTTGCAAGCTGAAGTTTCTAAGCTTTCTGCAAACTTGAATTCACTTCACTTCGCTTCAGCTAAAGAATTATGTAAGATTTGTTAAATTGCCATCTTCTAATAGAACATATATCAAATCATGTTTTTCAGATCGCTACCGAGCTTGATCAGTCGTGGCAGATGAAATTACAGCTGAAATCATCACTTAATCGACCAGCTGATGAGCCATTATCATCCAAAGAAGGTTCTGAAAGACGAGGTGGACATGGAACGGAACATCCATGTTGGCGTTATTTCACTCGTAATCGAAAAAGCGCTGATTGTAGGATGTGCGGCACACATGTTGCATATGCATGCTCTGGAAATCTAATGAGGCATCTGAGATCCAGACATATCTCCGAATCTGTAATCACTCAAAAAGAATGGGAAGAAATTCAGAAAGTTTGCTTTGTTATATTTGCATTTAGTAATGAAATAGTCTATGAAATAGTGAATGGAGTAATGATTTCATAGTTTGCTAGTTCATATTTACTAACTGTTTTAAAAATTATCCATAGAAAAATTCTATCATGCAGAGAAAGAAACAGCTATGTGAACTACGGATGATGGCTACTGCAAATACCTGTGGTTCTGAAGAACAGCCTCATTCGAATACCATTTATGCTTATGTTGATGAAGAGCAAGACGGTAGTATGGCTGGGGCTGGTGAAGAATATGATGGTATGTGCAATTTTTGATCTTAGGAAAATATTTTAAAAAAAGTATGCAGTAACAAAATATTTAATTCATTTTTTCTGATGTAGTTTCAGGCATTGAAAATGATGAACAGAGGTACAGGAAAGAAAACAGTGTTTCTTCAACAGCTGGTATGTCTATTTGTCGATTTTATTCTTTTACAACAGTTATATTATTTGATGATCAGAGAGATTTATCTCCAAAAGTTTTTGTTTCAATGCTTCTATAGATTTATTAGGGTAACGTAAGTGGGCTAACTCAACTGTACAGATTTTGCAATTTCATAAATCATAAAATCACATTAAGTGTCAAAATACAAGAAACAAGCACTTGCAAGGATATTTGTCCATTTCTCTTTGCAACATCTGGTTTAAGAATCAAATATCTTCATGAGCATTGTGATCTCATTTGTTTTTGAAGTTCTTTGCATATGCATATTAGATGTAGTGCTGCAATTTCATGGTGGTTTCATTAGTTTTCATTGACAATCTTTTATATTCATAACTAAAGATTTTGTTTCATCATTTGGATCTTAAACTGGAAATATTCGGAATCAGGCATATGAACAGCATTTTTTAGTAAATGATGTAAAAGTGAATGGTAGCAATGATATTGCTGGCAGGAATGCGCAGGCATTTGCTGGCTCGCAAAACCCACCTTTCGAAGGAATATCCCCGGTATATTCTTGAAAATCATAATTTCAAATGTTTGTATTTATGAATAGTTGTAGATCACTGTGTAATGCTGTTACAGAAGCACCAGCAGAATACGAACTGTCTTGCTAGCGGTGGTCGTCCTCGAGCTTTTAGTACTGGAAGAAATGCAGCTTTTCAAAAGCGCATAAATTCTTTTGGTAAGCCATTTTATAAAGAGACTTTGTCATTTTCCCAGTACAGATTCAAAACAGGATTTGGACTTTAGATGATTCCAAACATGCTTCATCTTTTACATTTTAAATTTTGAGCATTCTGGCTTTTCAGTTAATGGACTCGCGGAGGAATTATCGTCATTTCCAATGCAAAAGTCACTGGTTTGTATGCGACGAATCAGGAAATTCATGGATGAACAACTGCTTGAATTAGACGAAGTTGCTCAGATTTTCGATGATGATGCTGGAATATCATAACAATGTAAACTGGATAGCTGATCTCAAATTTTATGGATGATCGATATTTCATGTACGAATGACGTACACATGAATAAATGATGTTTAAACATTTTTTAACTCAATTATTCTACCATTTAAATGTAAAATAAGTTTGACTTGGAAGAGAAAAGACGCGCACAGTCGATGTTATGCCAAGTTTTCTAAAAATTTAAGAATGAGCCTTGAGCTTTGTAGCATTGAGATAAGTCGCAGCATTTTATAAAACATTAGGAAGACATTTGAACTCTCATTAAGGATATTGAGACGATCGAAGTGTGACTGTATACTGATAAATTTTGTCTAGCTTGTAAATCTTCAAAAAATTCTTTGGGCGTAGGCTTTATATTTTGCTTTTTATTTTGGCTGCTGCAATCTTTATATCCTCTACTGGTCGTTTTTTGGGATAGATTTTTAAAATTGGTTATTAAATTATGTATGAACTGCTATTGGAACCGTTTGAGCTGTATTTCGGCCATTGTTATGGCCATAAATCGGAAATCTCAATTGTTTTAGTGAATAAAGTCTGTCTTTGTTTATACATATTGCTTTTTTACGTTAAATTTATATGTAACAAGAATTATGTTAAATTTATACGTTGCTATTTTTCTGTTGCTTGATATTTGCTACATTTTTAGTGAAGTAAAACAATTTCTATGCTAGTTTACTTTGTAGTCACTATTAACTACCTTTGCCAGATGTTGGCTTGAAAAAGGATGTTTATTACCGCATTTTTACAGTAGAAATAAAGCATAAAAGAGATCAAAAATTCCGAGTGAGGCGTGTAGGAAATGAAGAGCATGAAATTTTTTTGAAATGCTGACGAAAGAAATGCATCGAAAGATTGAACCATATAAAAGTTTCCTGATACCATATAGCAGCAACTGAAATTTTCGTGATTCAACATTTCTTTCCTGAAAGTGTTACTCGAAATTCACCTACTGGTTTGAAGTTTGGATAATCTGCTCTGTGTGCTACTGTATATTTATTAAAGAGCGAAATTCAAAGCTAAATGAAGTAGATGTATCTTAACTCTGATAAATATATGGAAGGTAAATTGGACTTCATATGGATGTATGCGCGGGACGAACTGGGAATTCTCGAAGTAATGATCCATGACTTCAAGATAGGAAGCACAACAACATTCGTTCAAGCATTAACATATTTTCTATCTTGTGCATAGCATTTGCCCTACGATTATCTACTGAGCACATTGGTGTGGAGTAATCCTTTGATTATCTGTAAACATACTAAACGTGTCAATTATTTTTCTCAGTCACTAGGTTATAATTTAAATAGACCTAATTTAATCAGATTTCAATCGTAAAATTTACTCACTCTACACTTATGTAGATATTTTATAAACCTAAATGTAAGTGAACTCATCGCCATTTCTTTTCGTTTAATCTAAAAATAAGGAGATAGAGGGGAGAACGAACAATCTTACATTCTCAGGAAAAAGTTCCACAAACAAAGGATAATCTCTTTCGAAGATTGAAATCTGATTAGGTCAAAGTTAATATTGAAAAGAAATGAATTATAATTGATGATTTCTAAAATTTGAGATTAAAATTTCAAATGTCTTTTAAAGTTTACTATCAGATTTTTTTATTTTTGAAAGATAGAGGTATTTTATTTTGTGATTTTAGATTGAATACAAAGGAGAAAATTACAAAGGGGGAAATTCATATGCTAAGTTTATTTAATTGCATCCTTTTACAGGTGTCATCGACTCCTTTACGATTTATTTTTGACATGCGACAGCTTAATCACTTTGTTTTTCCACCATCTCTGGTTATTCTTTCAAATATTAGTTTAAAGTTGGGATTTTTAAAAATAATGAAAAGTTTAGTGTTTTGTACATATATGAAATAATATATTGATAAAATTCTTCAAATGTGTCGCAAATAAAAAGCAAAATGCATATGTAATACTAGCATGTGTTATCTTTTTAGTGATAAGTCTAATTTGCATCTTATCAGTTGGACTGAAGTACAATGAGAAGGGGGCAAGGATGAATCGTTTATTCATGTTGACAAATGATACAATTAAGAAATGATTCAGAAGTCAATAACAATGGGTTACATTTTTATATCGTTCCAGAAATGTCGTTTAAGTATCATAAAGCGTGAGGTACGTCAATCACTGGCAAATGAAAGTGAGCGAATCGATGATGGCTTGATTGATCGATGTGTTGAAGTTGGTGTTGGAGCAGTTGGAACCTCAAGCCCTGTTCAATTGATAGGCGTTGCATACAATCTCTACAAACAACAACTTGAAGTAATTTCACAATAGAGTGTTTTTTCCGAAAGTGTGAGGAAAAAAGAAATGATAGTTTTTAAATTCAAATTCTTCTCTTCAAGAAGAGGAATTTTATCTTTTGTTTCACATTTCAGTCAAGCAATCTTGAAAAAGAGCGAGCGGGACGTAAGCATTTTGCTTTAAAATTTATGGATGAAACGGTAGCTGAAGCTGATCGAATCTTCTGTTACATTATGTACAAATTGCCTGACGGAACAGTAAATATTTATTTCCATTTTTGTAAACAAATTTGTGAAACATCTGAGCCCCAAATTGGCAATAGGTAGCCTTTAATCAGGTTAAGCTAGTTAGTACCTGGAGTGAACCAATAGATTCGCAGATGTGGCCTCACTAGATATTATTTTGTTAACTTAATAGAGGGAATTATTGATTCTGAAATTTAAAGCTAACAAATGTTGAACTTAAATAATTTTGCTTTTTCATTATGGCTCTTTCGTGCAGTCTTAACTAAGGTTTGGCTTTTTGAATGCTTTGGCTCTGGGTCAAACTTTGGTAGAGATCATTAGAGAATAGGCATCAAGGATTTTTTTTTCCTCTGGATGAAGTAATTGAATTATGGATTATTTTTTCAACGGAAAATGCATGCATATTTTGCAGCCAACACCAACAAAAAAAATCCGTGAAGTTGTTGCTGAAACAAAATGCGTCGATTTAGAAGAATGGAAAGAAAAAGCATACGCCACCTTTGCGGCTATACCACCAGTGAAAGTTGATATTAAGATCGTACTCCAAGACCTTTATATTGGATCATTGCGCTCGCTCACTCATGCTGACTTTCATCTGCTAAAAGAAAAAGATGTTTGTTTAAAATGCTTCAATCATTATTAATTACCGCTATCAAAATGATGTTTGAGAGTGGTAGATCTGCCATCATCTACTTGTGGGTTTTTGCCTCCTAAATCTTTGAGAAGACTTTTGACAGCAAAAGATGAAATCACTTATTAAAATTTAATTTCTGCACAAATCTATTTAATTAATGACCCGAAATCAGAAATTGCCTTAGGTGGAGCAAATCAAACAGATGAAATACTGTTTGTAATTCTTGAAACTGTAATTTTTTAAAATTTAACGCACTCGTGAAGTTACGTGAATTATTGCTTTTTAGATTGACTGTTTGGTGGTTTATTCGGAATTTTTGGATTTTGGATTTGATTTGAAGAGCCTACTTCCACTGTTCGATGAAGAGACAATGATCGTCATCCAGAATCCTTCAGTTCTTTCAGTTTCGATGGATGTTTTTGCCCGAATACATAAATGGCGTTGCAAGGGTAATTTTAGGTCTTATTTATAAGAGAAGACATGAAATATAACAATGCTATTTATCGTTAAAAAAGGAAAAGATAGGTTGACATGGACATATATTTAGTTGAGTAGCATGTTTTGTTGGAAATTTTTGTGTTTTTGACTACTAAAAATTCTCTTTGTAATGAGGAGAAAATGTGCGAACAAGTTGTATGTTAATGAATGTTTTTTTAAGTAGTCATAGGAAGCTCATAGATAAAATGAATCTACTGCGGTAACGCCATATGATTGCAGAATCACGTGTTTGCGTCGCTTGCGACACGGATGGGTTAACTATCTCAGGCTTAATTGTGGCGCGTTACTTATCACTTTCCACTCGATGTAGTCATGAAGATGCAATTAAAGCTGTCAAAATTTCCCATGAATCCTTTTTCCCACTTCCATATGCTCAAGGTGATTTCGTCAATGTCGAGTTTGAGGTATTTTGTTAACTCTTTTTTAAAATGAATCCGTAATCATAAGTATTTAAGTTATTTAAGTTTGTTGTGTATAAACAACATATTATATAATCATTTCACGATGGAGAGAATTAATAGAAGGTTGTCTCAATAATGCTACGACAGCACTTTTTGTCACAACGTAAATTTATTATTTTTAGGAGGAAGAAGCGGATCAATTCGAACTCCAAGCACCATCGTCTGACTCCAAGAAAAATTTCGACCACTGCATGCTGCAGAATTGCATTCGCGTCTATGGGAACTCATTATAAAGTAGAAATTTGATTACTTGTCTAAAAAAAAAAACTTTGCTTTCATGTGGATATAACATTCCTTCTACGTTTATTCAGAACTTCCCCATTCTTAAATTTGGGATGCAAAAATCTAAATGTGCTTTTGTTATCGCTCATATGCGAAATTGCAAATGTTTTGTGAACAGTAAAACGATAACTTCGGAAAGATATCATTTGTAATATGGTAGTGCATTTAGAGATGCATTTTTCGATATTACCGCTATCGGTGATATTTTTTGCAGGACGTCGTGTAAATCAGTCTGTTTGTGACGATCACCGATTTGTGATCTGTTTGCTACGATTGCTCAGACTTTTTATCATTAAAATTTTTCGTCATCACTGACTGCTACTTTTTAGGAATATTTTTCTTGTATTTTGAGCAACAGTGAAATTTTTATATTTTATGCCTTTTCCTGTATCTTAGAATGAGACATCAAATTTCCAATCTGAGCACTATGTATTATTTTTATGTTTTTGGAATTTTAAGTGAATTTCATAACTGAAATAATAACTTTAATTGTTTCAGTCGTCAACCGTTTTAAAAATCGTGATATGAAATGGTGAGGAATAAAAGTATATGTTTGTATAACCTATTCTTAATGGTCGTAATCATTGCAGATTAGCATAATTTATTCTAAAGTTTGATAATATCAATCAAACTGCAGTTATCAAGAAGGAGATATTTCATCACTGCTCGAGCTATGAAAGTCAATGTAACTACACTGATTGATAGCTGACCAAGGCCAGTAATATGATTAATTTCTGGTGTTAACATCGTTTACTACCTATCGTTTCGATTTTTCTTTCCTTCTTTAGCTGCTGCTTTTGACTGATGGATAGAAGTCGACATTTAAATCTTCTTCTAATCAATCTTGCTGATCCATTTTCAAATATTCCCTGATTTTATGCAATTTTAGACAAATAGAAATAGAAGTTTGAATATTTTGTGTATTAATTCAGTATTCGGGATATGAGCTGCTTCATACCTATTTTTTTTATTTTCGGAAGCCTTTTTCTTCGATTCGCTAAGGGCTTCAAAATTATAAAATGAACAGTATTTAAGATGAAGTTCATTTTGTACAAACCTGATAAAAACTTCAAACCTTGTAATAAAATATATATTTGGAAATATTATGCTGTTAGCATCTACTTTTCGACTAAGATGAGAGGAAAAAGTTTTTTATAGTTACAGCTGGCAGAAAAAGTGTAAAAAAAAAATCGACTCGAAACTAAACCTGGTTTGGTGCGATAAGTTTGCTGGATTCTTTTCATAGAATCATCTTAATCTCAAGTATCATGCAGTAGGAAGTAAGAAAGGAACCCGAAAAATGAATTAAATTACAACTAAGTGGAAAAATATCCACTGCTTAAAAAGATACAAACGGTTGGAAAGAATGACATCCTCAGCTCTTAGCAATAAAAAAAAAGCCAAACGTTTCGACTGAGAAAGAATTGAATGCATTTATGGACAAACTGAATAGAGTACAGATATTTTATCATTTAATAACTTGACAGATTTAACAACTTGGTGTATCCAAATCGCATTTTTGATCCTAAAATGTTCCATTTTTATTTCGTCATTCTGCTATTTGTAATTTCAGTCGAAAAATTTTCACCAACGATTTCCACATTGTCACCTGTGCAGCTGCTTCTTCNTTAATAACTTGACAGATTTAACAACTTGGTGTATCCAAATCGCATTTTTGATCCTAAAATGTTCCATTTTTATTTCGTCATTCTGCTATTTGTAATTTCAGTCGAAAAATTTTCACCAACGATTTCCACATTGTCACCTGTGCAGCTGCTTCTTCTACCGATAACCTATTATTTCTTTGATCAGAACGTTGCAAAATTTCCATTTCTTTGTTGACACGATTGATTTCTTCCTGTAAATAAATATATATCTGAAGTAGAACCATTCAATTCTGTAACAAATGCAAAGTGATGTATTTCTTTCATCCAATAAATATTGCTTGCAAAACTTTAATCTCAGTGCTCGTACTTCTGTTTGACTAATCAATCTTGATCCTTCCTGTCTCAGCTTCATCGAAATATTTTTCATCACTTCAAGTTCGATTTGAGCACGAAAAATCTTTCGCTTCTTCGTATTTATTTCATTCGCCATATTCCTGACATTCTAAAAAAAAGATTCCCAAAAGTTTGCTTATTTTTTTAATTTTTGGTCTAGCAATGATGGCAAATGTCAACTAAACTTAGTGATAGCTATTTATGAGTGGAAAATAAATCTTTGAAATATTTTAAAGAAATGGCAAAATAGGTGTCAAGAAATACCTCTTCAAATTCCACATATTCACTTTGACAACTTGCTTCAACCATTTTATAATTTCGTTTTTTAACGTCGAAACTTTCCGTAGCATTCTGAATAGATTATTTAAGAGAAAAGAATTGCTTCAGTTTCATGGAAGGTACAAAAATTCACTGATGAAATATATTTACTCAACACTTTTTCTGCAGCTTATCATTTTATAAACTGCTGTTTCTGATGTATTAATTATAAATAAAAGGTAATATTCACTTGTCATAAAGTCAGCCATTGAATAATAAAGTATCCTTTCAGTGAACTATCATTCATTTTATCAACTCTAAGTAAATTTCTAAAAAGAATGAAGTATTGTTACAGCAAGACGCTTCTTTAATTCACTGTTTGATTGTTCCAATGCACCAACTATCGTTCTTTTTAAATGAAATTGCTGATTTGATTCACTGATCATATCGCACAACTTTCTCACATCATCTGTTTCCGGTTTGGCAACTTCAAATTTCTTCCCATAGCTCACATCACGTGCTTCAATCACTCTCCATCCACTTTCTTCCTTAAAATGAAAAATCACAGAAAATATTACTGGTTCAGGAATAAGAAAGAAAGAAGAAAGGTAAAAAATTTTACCAACGTTATGAACAAACAATAATTTGCAAAATTCTAACCCTTGAAGATTAGAACTTTTAAAAAGAAACGCAAATCATTTTCCTCATTAATTACATTAATTACAGAAAAATTTAATAGCCAACTATTTTCTGCCTAAGTTTGTTCCACTGATCTGCAAGAATATCTGAAGTGCGCGACAGTATAGCATGTTCATTCTTCAAGTCACTTATTTCAGCATGTCTTCGCTTGTAATCTGAGCTTTTAATGCGTAACTTGCTAACATAATTCTTGAACTGCAAATATTAAAATTACGCAAATCTAGTTGTTGAAATTAGTTTTAAAAATATTCCAATGTAAAAATCAATTTTTTTAATAATTTTAGAAGTGCTTAGTTTTTTGTAATAAAAAAGTAATTTAATGCTAGTCAGAGTTGAATAGACTTTAAAATGAGGTTTTCACCAACAGTTTATGATTGTATAAGTATTAGCATTCAACCTGCCTTCTGATTCATTTCTACTTTTAGTTTCAATTGCTGAAAATATCAAATAAAGAACAAACCTGCGTAGGTGTAATCACAATATCTGTGCCACGTTTTTCCCTTAAGTCGCTTTTCTTTGTTTCTATCATATTTGTAATGTTTTGCAATTCCAAACTAAAAAATTTAGAAATCGCTGTCATTAGTTCAGAAACAAACAAAATGAATCAAAACTTACAATACTTATAAAATTATCAAGAGTAGTTGAACATTTAGTGATTGATGCTTCTATAATGCTGCTTATATTAGGAAATTTACTTCAAATTAGTCCATTTTATCTCTCATAAACTTGAAGGAAAAGCAACGAGAACAAAAGGTTAACACATAGCGAGAATTTGTCTAATTTTTATTAATTTAATTTAAAGTAAATACCGTGCTTCTTGCAACTTCTCAACCAATTTTGCTTTTTTCTTATAAACAACCGACGCTTGATGTCGATAAATTGACAGCTTATCCGTGTTCTCATCTTTGCGATCACGTTCATTCATCAGGTTCGTAATTTCCTGGCTTATTTTCTCAATCTAAACAACCCTAAGGATAAACATAAGTATTTCATAGTTTAGCATATTCAGAATTTGAAGACAGAAATATATCACTTTCTGTTCCAGTTCAGCGATATCATTTTTGTCCACAGCGGCAACATCAACTACTTTCTTCAAATCAGCAACAATCGCTCTTTTCGCTTCAATTTCTTTCGACAATTTTTCATTAACCATATAACGATTCGTTTCTATTTCTTCCTATAAATTTAGAAATGATTTATAAATGAGTCTAAACACAAATCACTTAAATGAGCGTAGTAAATCATTATCATTAAATTGATAATACTAACTACATTCCGGTACTGCGCAACTAAATTTCACATGGTACTACAGATTACTTCGCAAGAGATTTAGGATATCAATTGCTAAAATATTCCTATCCAGGCATTGGATGTCGATGTTTTCAGTTCCTTTCCACTGCTAGCCAGAGCAATATAAATTGGGCTTGCCAAAGTTATAAATGATTTTCTGCGTATTTTCATGCTGAATCATTGTCAATGCAGTATTTCCGAATCACGATAAAGTCAGGTTTCGTGAAGAAAAAAGAAAAAGCGATCAACCTTTAGAGCCTTCATTCTTTTCTCCGGATCCATGTCTTTACCAACTGCTTTCACTTCTTCAAGTGAAATGCTCAAACGCTGTAACTTTTGGTCACTGAACGAAATCTGAAAAGTGAAGCTTATACTAAATACAACTTCCTGAAATAGTGCATCCGAATTATCTCCTGAAAAATCATATTTTTCAATAGTTAATGGATTGAAACTGTAAGATATTCACACTTGTATTATTTAAAAGTAAGATTTCATATATTACAGTAAGATTTGTGTTAGCTTCTAAAATTTGTTTGGAATATTTTTGTGACATATGTTGGACTTCTCAATTCCTTCAAAAAATACCTGCAAAGAGTGAAATCGGATGTTCCTAACTGTATATTGTATTATTTTATTGGTACTACCATAATTCGAAAAGAAAAAAAGCAATTTCAAATTTTTAGTAGAAAAATAAAACTATGAAATATAAGTTTTCCCGTGACTATTTCATTCAATCTTGTATTTTAAAATTAATATTTAAATTCCTCGGAGGATAGAATTTCTCGGTAAAAGTTCATTTGCGTTTGACAGCTATTTTTGTTGCTATTATATCATGATTATTTTACTATACTTTTTGTGAACGACTACATTATTGACCTGCTGAAGTATTCAAAATTTAATTGAGTATAATTTTATTCCCAAGCTCCCTCTTTTCGAACTTACCAGCAATTTCTCTAATAATCACAAAATTACTTCTTTTCCTGCTCAAAAATTGAGGAAGAATCACAAATTATTATTTGAAAGTAATACAGGCCACGCATGTTTGCAACTCTATAAGCTTTGTAGATACACTTGTTCTGTACAAATATTCATGGTCAAAGTCTAAACAAATAATACTTTTGCAGAGAAGCTTTACTCAGTTTGTCAAATTTAAAATAGTTCTACCTAGGAGTTCATGAAATTTTTGAATTAATAAACCTGTGACCTTTCTGTTGTCAATTATTTCTGCAAAACCGAAAATTGCAATATTCTCAAATATCAATCAATATTTGTTAAGAAATTTTTTCAAAATCCGTCTCTTTCATAAAGAATCTAGAATTTTGATGAATAAATTACCAAATTTCTTTGCTCCATCTGAAGATGTCCAATTTCGTCCAGTCGTTCATTCTCCAGTCGACACTTTTTGGCCAGCTGCAGCAAACGTTCAATATTTGCTATGCCACAAAGCTTGCTCTCGATTTTATCAGTTCGTTTGCTCAACTTTTCTTTCTCAATCCTCATAGAGTTTAGATCAGTGCGTATACTCTCCATCATCGATGAGTCTTTACGAGCTTCTGTAACTTGCGAATGTATATCCTGAAAGACTGGATGTGCACTTGATTTCTATATATACGAAAAATACGTTCCTGTTTCAACTGCCACATTCATCACTCTTCACTCTGGTTTCTAATTAATTTTCTAGACTTTCGTTTTCATGGAGTAATTTCAATTTCTGAATATTTTTCGCAAGACAAAGTAAACCAATTTCAAGATATGGAGAAATTTTATAGCAGCTACTTTAGCTAAAGAATCAAGTGCTTACTTTGAACTCTTCCATTAAATTTGAAATTCTATTTGACAACTCAATGAGTTCTGGGTCTTGAAATGCACCTGTAAAGGATAAACGTTCAATTTAATATAAAAAATGTTCATACAGTAAAGGTGAAGCTATGTTCCTTTAGTTAAGATAAATTTGTTCTTAATAATGGATTATTGCAAATTTTTGTAGATTTATTTTAATAAGCATTCGATTGATTTCACTGGGAAACACATATTCAACTGATGCAGTACCGCAGGTTAGTTTTTATTGATGGAGAATAATATTCTACTGGTAATTCTGTTAGGCTCTATAAAAATTGCCCATAAGATGGCATAAGATGGCTGGAAAAAAAAATAGTTAAAACCTGGGACATCAATCCTGGTGAGATATTTTGCTAAATAGGCACGCTCCTTTAGCATATCCACATTTTTGAAAATCCATTCTAGTATCGGATAAATTGCACTTTTTTCGCCTTCCACAATGCTACGTCTCCACTGTTGTCTATTTCGTGAAAAATCCCAAAATGAACATTTCTCGTTTGCTTATTTAAAATTGTGATTATTGATCAAGGTGTTTCACTCTGGATAAATGCTTTTCAAATGAATCTAACGTTCAGCGTTTGCAAGTTTTCTGGATCCCAAAAAAACACATTTCTTATTTTGATAAACGTTATGCTTATGCATTGTTAATATATACAGGTTTCCATTTTAATAAAATGCGAATGAATTTTGATGCCTTAAATCTGAAATAATATTTGAAACTTTTGAAAAATCGATCTTTCGAGTGAATTTTTGCAAAAATATTTTCAAAATATCAACAACAGCTTTACTTTTAGAGCATTGCATTGTTCATCACAATAATGGCGATGCAATAAATGTAGCAGTATTAATTTCAGTAAACCTCATTTATTTCATTGATTAATCTGACAAATTTATCAAAGGTAAATTAATATCTTACAGTTTTTCGATATCAGCAGGTGGAGGATATTTGAGGACACGAAAAGAATTGAATAAACGAAGTGCTGTCACATCGGCTCCTTCTTCACGGATATCAACCGTATCAAGTCCTTCGATCCAGAGAAGAACATCACTCAGAATTTGTAATAGTTTCTCATTAGAGATTGCATTGAAGCTAATTAAATTCAGATTCATATTAAATGGTTCATCATTTAAACCATCAACGATTGTTTGCAATTCTGTTGCCATAGAACCTGAGGAAAAAATTTGACAATCAAGAATCAAGATTTGAAAAAGATTTGAAACATATCAAGAAAAATTTTAATATGTACAATTCAATTAAATGTTTGTTAAAATTTTAGATGTTGTAACTTTGCAATTTTAGGCAAAATGAAGGAAAATGATATGAAATTTTGAAAACGAACTCCATTCTCTCAATTTTTTGAATGTTTATGCTTTATTTCTATAAGTTCTTTTTCTTACTTAAAGTATCTCTTTAGAGTACATCAAATGAACTATATAGAGATTGAGGTAGAAAATTACGTGTAATTATAATTGTAAGCTTAGGAACACGTAGATATGTAACAAAATTAATGAGAAAAAAAAAAAAGCAAAGGAAAGAAATATTATCATCTTTAAAGCTTTAGCATCATGTTACCATAGTAATATATCATTGCGCGCATTATTCAATTACTCTTTTCAAAAAACCTATCTTTGCGCACATCGTATCATCAGTGGCCTGAATAATAAAGGCCTAGAACTGTGATATAATTAGGATTACTTTATGAATTTATCAATGATAAACAAATTGATTTGATTGTTACAAGAGAACTTTTCAAAAGTAAATTAAAAAAAATTTTTTTTTTTTTTTTTGTGAATAAATTGGCTCTCATATTTATTCGCTAATATCATTACATTTCTATAAAGTAAAGCAATAATGCAATATATATTGTAAAATTATTTTTGCTGAATATTTGTCTTTTCTTGAATGTAGCAAAGATTTAAGGTTAGTTGATCAAAAGTCATATTTATGTAAGAACGTGCAACCAGCAAAGAAAAATTCTTACTGCAATTTAAGGTCAATTGATCAAAAGTCATATTTATGTAAGAACGTGCAACCAGTAAAGAGAAATTTTCACTGCAATTTCAGGTCAGCTGATCAGAAGTCATATTTATGTAAGAACGTGCAACCAGTAAAGAGAAATTCTCACTGGATTGTGGTAAATAATGCGAACGATAAATTGCTGAGATTAGTCTATTGCATTTCACTCTTGGGAATCTCGTGAGGTCTGCTATCGTCTAGAAACAATCCTGTTTCCAAATTATACGTTTTTCAGGAGGTCTTTGGAATTCAGTCATCCTATTTTGAGCAAGCAGCTATACGATTACATGTTCTACATTATCATTACCGAATCATGTTTGCATTTAAAAATCACAGCAACAGAAAGTTTGTCGTACAACTGAATACTGCAGTGGTTTCTGCATTTTCTTCGAATGATTATTAAATTTATGAATGGAAATTTCATTTTGTCATCTGCTGGCATGTAAGAAGTTTGTAAAGTATGTAAATAATTTGTAGTGTGCGTTTTCTTTTTTTTTTCCTCTCATTTCATGTACGATCGATTTTGTTAATTTAAATTGATAGGTTTTTGTGATTTGAGAATGAAATGCTCCCACTGTTTACGTAAAAAATGTCACGTAATAAATATTTAAAAGGCTCGTTGAAAGTGTCTTTTCAGAAGATAGAAACTTTGATCGACAATAATAGCACATTTCTGATATCTAAATCGTGAGGAAATAGAAGAAAATTATTGGCGTTACTGTTTGCATATGATTGATTTATTACAGTTGCTGGAACGCAAATAAACAAACTCTAAGTATTACTCTTATCTTGACGAGAAAGATTTTAATAAAATAACAGCTTTTAGCTAATACAACTAAATCAAAATCTTCCTCAGATATTTTTTTTTTTTTTTTAGTAAAGAGTGCTGTTGATTGTTAACTGCAATTTAAAACACGTACGATAGCGAAAATTAATTCGTTCTTTCAATAATCTAGTTAAGCATAAATGTAATAGTGAAAGGAACAGTTTTTGCACTACTAAAAGTTTCTTGTTAGAAACTTTTATTAACAGAAATTTTCTCTCTTTGGAACAGTTATAAATGAAATCGTTTCACTTTTTGAGTGTTTTTAAAAGATAATAGAATAATTTTATGCTTACATAGAATCAGTATGCTTAGAAACTGGTTTTTATGTTTTTAGCAAAGCGAAATCTGAATTGACATTTCTAGGTATTATAGAAATTTGGATTGAATTGAAGTTATTGTTAATATATTTTTGCAGATGACTTCATTAATTGATAGCAGTTATCGTTACACACGACTGAATGACGAGCCTTCGTCTTCAACAGAGTTCTTTGCTGACACTTTGCAGAAACAGCAAGTTTGTTCGTGAATCTTTTGAAGTTTTACTTGAAAGTTTTTTTCAATTTAGAAACAAAATATCATTGCGTAAAGTATATACGAAGTATTGAGTATTACTATTATTGCTGTTACTTGTAAATTCTTTTTTAAACCTATATTTGTATATGATGGTGATTATTTAAAATGTCTCCTTGCCTGCTGCAAATTTTTGTCCGAAAATGACTCACAAGATATTTCCAGGTGATATTAACCAATCAGGATAGAGACCTGGAAAAAGTGGGCAATTCAGTGCAAATATTGAAAAATATGAGTAATCGAATTGGAACAGAGCTCGAAGAACAGTCAATGTAATCTCTTTTCTTTTTATCATGAATGTCATTTGTTATGAAAAGACAGTAAAAGATTTCAAATTCAGATTTATGAAGTTAATTATTGGTGCTAATAAGTTTTCTTTTCAATTTCCAACACTATTAGATCGGCCAATGAAATAGTGAGTTAATGCAAATAGTTTGAATTTTCAGTAATTCATTTTAAATTATTGAGGTGCATTCTAAAATGAATAAGAATTTTTAAATAGGAAGCAGAAAAAAGGAAACTATTTGGATACGCAGGATTTTATTTATACATGATGAGGTTGATTATGCATATATATACTGGCGAAGAGTTCTTTATACATTTAGAGTTTTTGTCTGGTTTTATCTTCCAGTTCATAATTTTTCGATTTCCGTAGATATTAAGAATTAATTTCCCTCCAATTTCCAATTCTTTTAGAATGCTGGATGATTTGAGTACGGATGTAGAACGGACGGGAATAAGGCTGGATGAAATGGTGAAAAAAATCGCTAAAGTGACCAACATGAATGATGGTTTGTTTGAATCATTTTTATTACCGACTCTTTGAATAATGAAGTGTATATACGATTGATTTTATATCTTCTTAATTCAAGACTAGGACTAAATTACATTTAATTCTTGGAATTTCAGATAGGAAGCAGTGGATGGCGATTTTTATTCTGTCTATATTATTGTTCTTTATTGTCCTTTTATTTGCCCTGCTGTAAATCAGCATTTCTGCTTTCATGCTTCTTTTTTTTCATTTTCCAGATGATATTATTTTTGTGAAAGATTAATCAGACTTAGAGAGAACTGAAGATTTTTGGAGTGGATTCATTTAAAATGTTAAGAGCAATGTTAATTTATATTAGTCGATAATCTTAAATGCAAAAAGAATTTTCTTGCTCAGTGAATATGACGGTTTTTGATTTAGGTAAAGTTTTTTAGTGTATATTCTGAATTGTATTCTTTTCCGGTTTAACAGTTTTGTTTCCCATCATTTCTGTGATAACATATCAGTAACAATTATTTATGATAAAAATTTTCTTTCGGAATTTCGTTACTTTTCCGTAATAAACTAGGAATGATTATCATTAGCTATATCTCACAGTTCTGCTTAAAGGCTACCCTTCCAAAGTTCAAGGTTATGAGGAAAGAGGAGTGCAATCTAACCTCACAAGCACTGTTTCATTGTGGGATTGTATCTTTTTGAATGTCCATTGTGTATGCTGTACTTTGATTGCTCGAAGCATAATATTTCCCTTTCTTTCCTGTTTGTCCAGCAAAATTAGCTGTGTTTTATTTGTTTAGGAATCTTGTCAGTCAAAATCAAATGTGCTTTTTACTGTTTTCTTTTATCATTTTAATATGGATTGATGATTTTACTTCTGCTGCCGGATATGTGGTGTACTGCCCATGCATGGGCAGATTTGGTAATCAAATGGAGCATTTTCTTGGCATGTTAGCATTTGCGAAAGCACTAAACAGAACTTTAATTTTACCTCCATTCATTGAATATTATCCCGAAGAAAAGCAAGCCGTAAGTTTCAAATTATATTTGTTTCTGTTTTAGTTGAATTTTTCTTATTCAGTTTTATCTTATATTTCCTTGGATACACTGTAACACTACATTTGCTAACGTCAATATATTCCGGATTTGCAAAATCACAACTATGACCCTAAACATATTTTGTATTTTGCTTTTGAAAATTAGTTCGAAAAATCTTTATTCAGGTCATGGTTGATTTTAACAAATATTTTTTGGTTAAACCGTTACGTAAATTTCATAGAGTAATTGTTATGCGTGAATTTATTGATAAAATCGCACCAAATGTTTGGCCATTGAATAAAAGGAAAGGTAGAAGTCTGATTATTTTTTTTTTTTTGTAATGTTCTTCAAATATGTAGTTTTCTGTATTTTCCTGGATTACCATCATCTCATTTTATCAGATCTATTAAAAATGATCAGTGTGTCCTCTTTCACCGTTTAAAAATTGCAAGACTTCAGCATTTTGTTGGCAACCCCGTCAAAGTATCTATCATAGAGGAGAATCATTTGGTTGTAATGCCAAAGAGGGAAATCCATTTGGTCCATTTTGGAATTATTCGAATATAAGTTTTATCGGCGATGTTTATTATGCTTCCGATTTTCCTGAAGCACACTTCATTAACTTAGCAAGCGTTCGAAAAAAGTGGGACGAAAGGTATAGCCTTATGAATTATCTATGAACTTAATATTTTACTGGCACTTCAATTGTAATTCAAAGAAAAAAATTATTGTTGTAATAAATGCAAATAATAGAAAACTTCGAATCAAAAATTATCGTAGAGTCATCAGGCACTGTAACTCTTACAAAAATAAGATTAAAGTATCTGGGAGTATACAAATGGAATGAGGCAGTGAAGTTAAATTATTTGGGATGAAGTATCGTTACCTAAACAAGAATAGCAATTTTTTTTTGTAGATTTCCAGCTGATCGGTATTCAGTTTTATCATTCGTTTCTGCACCAGCAGCATTTCCAGCGCGAAAAGATCATCACCATTTACAGAAATATCTTCGTTGGTCAGAAGCAGTTATGACAGAATCTAATAAATATGTAGCAGAATCGCTTGAAAGACCATTTATGGGTATTCATTTGCGGAACGATGTTGATTGGGTGAGTTCTTTCAAGAATTTATTATTTGGCCAAAGTGTTAAATCTTATACGATTCTCTTTTGCTATAGTTTCTGTTTGCCTATGTAAGAGAAGTGGCGAGCTGACTTTTCTTGTTCGCAGGAGAATTTATGTCGAATCGTTCACGAGAATAAAACCGAAAAATTATTTGGCTCTACAATTTGTACTGGTGATAGCAGTAAATTAACAGCCGAAATGTGTCTACCTTCATTGAAAACGATAATCAAAGATGTGAAATTTTGACTGCCTTGGTAACTATAAGTTTAAAAAAGCGCGTAAGCAATATAAACAATATGTTTGAAAATTAGATGCAAACTTTTATTAATCCTCACTTTATACAATTATCTGAATGTATCAGCTACTCGCACTTTTTATTTTTGGAATATATTTTTTGTGAAATAATAAATTTAAGGTTATGGAAAAGGTAACAAAATTGAAAGTACGATCGGTGTTCGTATCAAGTGATCGAAATCACTACATCGATGAATTAAGACAAAAATTGGCTCCTTTACGGGTATAAAAATTTTTGAGCACTTAGATCTCATTTGATCTTTTTGGTAGCACTACAGTACTTTATTGACGACAAGTTAAAGATTAAGGATTATATTATTCTCATGACAAGAAGTTAAATGATAGCGTTAGACTACTTCATGCGGGAGTTACATCATCCGTTTTATGAAGTTTATGATTTCCAGCAGAAAACGACAAAAATTTACGTCTCTTTCAGATTGCTGTACAACGTCGTTATCCCGAAAATTTGCATATAAATTTGGCGATTCTTTCAATAGCAGATCACTTCATCGGCAATTGTGTATCAACCTTGAGCGCATTTGTATATCGGCAAAGAAAGTACGCATCGAACATTTCCAGATCTTCATCGTTTTTTGCTCAAAATTATTTTACAGAAAATAAAGATGAACTGTAGCCTCTCACAAGAAATCGCCACTGCAAGCATGCATTTGGATGAGTTTGTAAACTGGCTTTCACAAAAAATTGAGATGAAAATGGAAGCATAATATCGGAGAGCACATTTGTAATAAAGTTTCTCAGATAAATTATAATCAAAAAGGTTGTAGGAATTACCCAGAAGCAAAATAAGCCTCCGGTATATAAGAAAAGCTCTTAAATTTTTTTACAGATAAGAGGAATAAGCACCACATATGCTTCGGAAATATAATAGCCAATTTTGAGGGAGCCGAAGCAATTCCTCCCAATTGAATAGTGTAAGCGACTTCCAAGCCACCATTTACGCTTGACTTTTGTTTTATTTACACTCTCTGTGCTTTCATCGCAATTTGAGAACTATTTTTGGGAACAGCTTTCTGTCACAAATAATAAATGCCACTTCACGTTTCTCCTAACAGCTTCAAAAAAAAAACGCCAGATTTCAAAAGCTTCAGCTTCCAACTAACAGTTTCAAATTGTGAGGAAAAAAATCACAAGAATTGAAATATTCCTCGAAATGACAGTTCTTTTTCAAAAATGCTATGGAACTGAAGTTCGGCAATGCGTAGTAATGTTTTATGACTAGTTAAAACGAAACCCGGTAAATAATGGAATGCTTGAGAGACAAGTGATATATATTTAACCAGGTAACGACTTTCCCACTGTTTTCTACAGAATATACACGAACATCGATGAGTTTCAAGTTCCCGAAGGACAGGGGACTTACATAGAAACATCGTGTTATAAAAATATTCAAGTTTGATCAAAAGACATGAAATAACACTTTTAGAACCCCGTTTAAAAACTTTAATTTTAGAAGACCGTTACGTCCAGATTATTCAATGGCAAAGGACGAAAGAACCATTAATGAGACGATTGTGAATATCACTAACTTCACAATAAACATCCGCATCACAATAAATAATTCTAAATTCTAGCAAATAAATACAAAGACAAAATCACAATCCCTTATCACAACCACCACAACAACGTAAGTTACGACAGTGATACAATGAATAATATTTTGAAAAGGTGGCAGTAAGACAATACATAACAGCAAATATGAAATCAAAATTCGGTCCGAATTTATTGCAAAAAGATTTGAAAAAAAAGGAAGAAATTTATTTATTTTTCGAAAGCTTATTGCAAAAATTCAGTAGAAATCAGTGCATAATCTTCGTTCGTTGCAATTTTTATAGTTCTTCAAGAAATTTGAAACTAATAAATGACTAAGCTTCGACTGCATCAATAATAATACATCCGGTTTTTTTAAACAAAGAACACGGTTGTGAGGATTCAGGAATCATTTTAAATTAAAAGTTGAACTTGGACCAAGTTTTAAGATGTCATTGAAACCTGACGAGAATGGTATATTGCGTTACAGTTGAACCATTTTCTAAAGCAATGAAATTATAATTTATTGGTAAGCGAACAATCTTACGTTGCAAACTACTCAATAAATCTAAAGATATCTGCACCAAAACCTCATAATAATTTACTTCTTAGAATTTGTTCTTTTGAAGATTCCGATTTCCCTACCAGTGCTATTTAAATAATGACTGCTATTTTATTCTCCAGACCTTTCAGTAGCATATTATTTTCTACAACTAGTAAGCGCATTTGACTAAAAATATTTCACAATTATTTTAAGAATTCATACAACGTACACAAGTGATATTAGAGAGAATTTTCGTTTTTGCCATTTTGTTGAAATATTTAAAATAACTTTATTCTAAATCTTTGCAAAAAAACGTCAAAAACGAAATTCAGAACAAAACTTCCCGTGTGACAAAGTAAAAGTTGACAGTGGAAGATGACTACCAATACAGTGAAAATTGCCTTTTCAGTTGTCACGGGGTTTGTTGAGTCCACGAAGATTTTCCAGGAAAGCTGCTGGATTTATCAATTGATCCGATCCTGCAACATACAGTGAAAATAATTGTTAACTCACAAGTAACTTGAATTTTAAAAGTTGATGGAAAGTAAGGTACGAGTCATTCTAACTTACCAATGATAACTTCCCATGGTTTCTTATCTTTAGTGACTTCGTAAGCAACTCTCATCTCTGAGTAAGTTACTCCACCCACCACAAAAACAATTAGGCGAGGTCCCGAGCGGTACGATGTTTGGTGACCACGTTCTTTATGCCACTGACCATATCGCGCACTAAAGGAACAATTAATTTGAAGGCAAGATAATGGAAATAAAGATCTTCATCCATTCAATTATGAAAAGAAATAATGAGAAAGTGGTAAAAAGAGAAAAACAAAAGTTTTCCGATTAAATAAAATTGAATTTGCGAACAGTTCGAAGGAAAACTAAGTATTAAGACATTCAAAACATGGATAAAAACCTGGTTGGTGGACGATACGTTGGCGTGGCTTGTCGCCCAGCTAGAAACGGGAAATGCTTCATATCAAGTCTGTCTTCTATCGCATCTTCCAAAATGTCTTTCAAAACTGGAACCCACCGAGAAGTCTGGTAAACCTGTTCGTTGGCACGCTCTTTACGATTTGGTGTCCAAAATCGCTTACGTCCTTGCTAAAAATTCAAGAATTATAAGAAATTCGCGGAAAGTTGTAGCAGACTGAATGAATCATCTTTTAATTGAATGAAGAATTCATAATTTTGTAACTCACATCTATAACTATATTCAAACCCAAAAACATTGCATTAGCCAGTGTATCCTTCTCCATCACGTCAATATTTGCATGTTGCAGAAGTTTATCCAAATTTTCCTCAGTAATGCCTTAAGTATATAAAATATATAAATTGAGGATTGCATATAGCTTATTTGGTAGTTAAACTCTCAATCGCAACTATTTTTCAAAATCAGATTTATTTTAACATCAAAGAATAGTATTCGACAATAAATTATTTTGAAAATCGAACCGTTTTTCGACAAAATGTACAGTAAAATAAGCCGCAGACGGTCGGGTGGTTCAACTGCTGGGTCAATCAATAACGGTACCATTAACTTCATAGGATCTTTCACTCGCTCACCTTCTGCATCCACCTGCATTGCCAGATCCTACAAATACTTTTACATAAACAAATAAAAAATGTAAAAAAAATTTCAGGTTAATACATCCACGTTTCACAAACCTGTTCGACTTTACAAAGTTTATCGATTCCTTGCTGATACTTACGCATACATTCTTCTGCCAAGTGAAAGTGGGTATTGAATTTATTCAATTCTTTCTGGTATTGTGGCATCTTCTTGATCATCATTGACAAATCTAAGAACATAGTAAAGTGACCTTCAACTATTCTCGAGCAGTACAGAAACATGTAGCAAAAATGAACCTTTGATGCTTTTTGCATCAGCTTTCATCCCTGCATTACTTTCGGAAAACTTCTTCAATCCTTTTGTAACTTCTTGCGAAACAACAGCAATATGTTTGTGGCGATTTTCAACCCAGAGGTCATCAGTTTCATCAAGCAGAACCTCTTTATCAATGCTGTCATTTCCACCTGTTTCATAACTGAAATATTAAGAAAGTAGGGTCTAAATCCCATATTCATACCACTAACTGAACAAAATTATCGTCAAAGGAATAGAAATTTTTGATTTCACAAACTAACCGATATACATCATTCTCTATATCCAAAAGATCATATGTCATGGCCTGTAAAGTCAATTCATGAAGCAATGGACTTGTAGCATCAAAGCCTCGATCCAGAATCAGTAACTGACTACGAGCTTTATCTACACCTTCTCCCATCGAGGGATCATCAGCTTTATATGCGTCAAGCTTCTGTTGCACCAAATGTGATAACTCAACATTCCGTTCAAAATCTGCTCGATACCTGAAAATAAAACATTTAAAAAATGTGCAGAAACTTCAATTTCCAGACTTCTTACATGGATCCAATTACCAAATCTTCCAATTTATGCAGTATAATATTTAGAATTTTCTTTCCTTAAGCTCAGAAGAAAAAACGTCCCGGCACACCTTCAAAAGTTGCAAGTTGCTGAGCTAACTGACTTGCTTACCTTAAAAGTGGATATTCTCCCAGTGTTGCACACACCGTAGCAATCTGTTCTGCAATGCGTTCCAAATTGGTCGTTAAACCACCTTGTTTTTGTGCATTATAGTAGAGAAAGAATGTATCAGGTGAATCCAGCGAATATACCTTAAAAAATTGCTTTTCATTAATACTCAAGAAGTTTTTGAAATTTTACGCATGAAAAGAAGGAAAAAAAAGTAGTAAGCTTCGAGATCCACAAATAAGCGCTAAAACTACAAAACTATTTCATCAAAAAATTATCAAAGCAACAGATATTGCGAAACCATATTTCAGATGAAATGAGACACAAAAAATAATCATTGATCAACGCTTTTACTGAAGTACTACTGTAGAATATCATGAGATTCAGTTAACATTACATAAATTCATATTTAAAAATGCACACCTGTGACTCATACGGAGTGAAAGCAATATTTACTTCTTTCAGAGTTTTAATGTATTTCGCTGCACCACTTTTTGATAATGTTGAGAAAAGCTGATCAGGACATGCTAAAATTTAAATTCACTCACCTCAAACTTAAATTTAATAATAAAACCACGAATCTTTACTCGAAAAATATTTTTTCGTGTTACATAGCCATCGCAAAAAGCGAATAAGCTTTACTGATGCAATAATTTTTCATAAATGCCAATATTTTCAATTCATATTACTACTGATTTAATCATCCGCCTTGAATATATTCATCTGCATATAAAAATACCTTCGGTAAAAAATACGTGCGCGCACCGGTACTGATTCCGACTGTAGGAAAAATCTGCGATTAATTTCTCAACAGAATCCTTCGTTGGAGCAATCAAATAAATAGCATCAAGACTCTAAAATTATGCAAAAACTTTGCTGTTCAATTTCCTTAAAATCCCATACAACAATTCTTTAATTTCTACTCTAGAATTTTATCTGTATACACTTTTATTTGAAGATTAAATATCAGAACTTACAGGCAACGGTTCTCGACGTTTGTTAATATCCTCAACTATTGTAATACCTTCGTCCATGATATTGTGCATCTTGCAACATGCACTAAGCATGCGCATCGCTAACCGATCAACCACTAGTACATTCCATCCACCACCTTTATCGCTTCTTCGCAAAGGTCGAATCACTTCATTCAGTAGTTCTATACATAAAATGAATTGAAATGTGTAATGTAAGATAGAAATTTCTAATTAATTCTAATTATTCTAACTCTAATTAATTTCCTAATTATGAAAATCTTGGGTCACCAATTAATTCGTTGAATGTGAAAACTCTGAGATCAACCTCAATTAAATGATCAAAATTCGTCGACTAGGAATCGTTAATAACCGTCGAAATCTACTTTGTCCCTAGAATTTTCCTGAATCACATAAAAATTGTTCTTAGACAGCAGTGAAGGACCGATAAACTTGGGAAATTTGCAAATTTCGTGCTTAATCCGAAGGTAATGAAACTGGTAAGAATAAAGATCTTTGTTTGTATGTACTATTCTTATTCATTTCTACATTTTCCAAATTGTTTGAAGCAGTGGTGCGTTAGCATTTATTTATGAAACTGCTTGAACAAAAGCAAAGAGAGCTCCATTGAGTAACAGATGCAATTTAAAGCTTCACAAGGAAATCCACAACAGCGATGGCAATGCCTACACTTGAAAGTTCACTAATACTTATGCTTGGAGAATTTCCGACACTGTGTTGATCTTTTCAAGTTGCATTTTAATAGAATAACAGTAATATACGCCAGAAATATTCGAAAGATTATTGATAATACTATGGATCATCTGATTTTGAAGATCATAAATAGCTAATTTGAAGGGAAATGCAATGCGCCCTTTTATTATTATGTTCCAAAGAGAATACTTTAGTCTTAGACATTCACTACTTTCAGAAAGATCATAAGAAACTAATACATGAGATACAGAAGTGAAGAAAATGAAGATGAAAAGATGTAAATAAAAAAATGCATAAAGTTCGCATTTTTTAGCAATTAAAAAGTATTTAATAATCATTAGAAGAATACAGATCAAGTATTCACAGCGGCTATACCAAAAAACGGTTTGGAGCGAAAGTTCGAATTTGAATTTCTCCTAAATTGCTACGAAATCGAGATCAAGATCCTTCATTTTCATTGAAATTTTAGACTCGATAAACTAGGAAGGCAAATGAAGAGAGATGATAAAAAAAGGAGTGCAAGAAGTTAGAAATAAATTAACAAATTTTAGAACTTTTCGCTCGTCTCACTTTTTTCCATTTTCTCCTATTTTCGCTTTCGTCATATCTTGCTGGACATCTAACATAACTACGTATTGTCTTTACATGCAAATGAAGATGTTTTTGCTACAAAGAATTCAAGTTTTTGGAGTTTTAAATCATTAATACTGTTGGAAAAAAGTTAAACAAGGAATCTCCACGCACTCATTTTAAAATGTAAAAAAAATTGATATCTAGCGACTGTCAACACCCTAAAAATAAGCGAACTAATTCCTTTTAAAGCAACGACCTTGAGAGAGAATGTGAATAGAAGCGGAAAACACTGGATGTTAGTGAAGAGTTTGAAGAGAATGTAGAAAAAGCAGATGATTCTATTTTGAGAACAAATTATCGTTCAAAACAGATGAAAACATATATTTGTATGTTTCTGTCACAAAGCATTAAAAGAGATTTGGAATTCTCATTTAGTAATAATCTATCACGTAAAGTGACATTTTTTGTAATACACGATTAAAAGTCGATTTAACATCTATGAAAAAAAAGATTATAATTCAGAGATGAGTAGCATGCAGAAGGTAAAAACAATTCAGAAAGACTGATTTATAAATATAAGAAAGGTTGAAGAACGAATGTTGAAAAGGTGAGCAAATGAATTTTTTTAAATATTCAAAAATTGAAAAACTGTCTACTTACCACTCAAAGATAATCTTTCGAAGCGTTAATCTCATTTCAAAAAAAAAAAGGAAGAAAATTGAGTCAGATGCGAAAGATGCATTTACTATTGAAATAGTCAGTTTGTGTGAATTAGAAGCACGTATCGGTAATATGATTGGAAATGAATGGACAGTCTACTTATCCAGAAATTTAAGGAACAGTTACAACTAATTCGAAAGAAAAGTAACAAAGACACAAAAATGCTGAAAACAAAAGTTCATTTCTTTTTATTTCATCTCCACATTTCAATTTCCCCCTTTAGCCATGCAAAAAAGTTTCATCGTTAAGGGGAAAATTAACTGGACGTTAGAAAATTTTAACAAAAATATTCTCTGCAAACATTTCTTCGTGAGTCAAAAAATCTGTACCAAGTTCAAAATAACAGATATTTTTTAATCGCTTATGATTTAAGCCCAATAGTGGTTTTAAGAAGTTTTCCGATGTATATTTGGAAAAATTAAGATTGTGAAAAGGAAAGAATAAGAAATTGTTCAATTGCGCAAGGAAACAATCTACAGTGATCAAGGATGAAAGAGAAAATAAAAAATACCTATTGTAACTTTTAATCTAGTTTCTAGAAAACGAACAGAGTTATCGAAATTAAAAATTTGCAGTTAGTATTGTAACTTCATGCTTACTGATATTTAGTGGTGCCATGACCTAACATAACATGCAATATATAAGAAATTAAACAAATAGTTTCTGATAATAAAGTTGAAAAAGCGAAAAAATAAAATTATTGACAAAGTGCGTGAAATTTGTCTAATGTCAATATCAGAAATGAATTTAACCCAAGAGGGTTAGTCAATACTTTTCGTTTAAATATTTTATCGTCATAGAAAAATATGCTAGAAAAAGAATGAGTTTTATTATAAATTGCTTCAGTGAAATTAATATATAAGTGAATTAAAATACTGGAATACTTGCTGTACATGACAATAACAAATAATATCAAAACAAAACAACAAAATTCGCAAATGAAGGACTTACTCTGACCAACGATTGTTTTCAGTGACATTCCGACTATTTGTTGCGCTCCTGTAGTAAAGTTTATGGCACCTCCGAACATTAAAAGAGAGATTGGAAGGAATCACACAACGAATTGTTGGTTTGATATCACTACTGTGGATTAGCGCTAAGAATATATATATATATTCCAATAAGAGATTAAAGGTATGGTGAAGTGTATTACAAACCAATAACCATAATATGCTCAAATGATTGTTGATGGTAATTCTCGTAAAAAGTTTTCAACCTAACTTATACACCCACATCTAAATCCCAATATCGACAAGCAGGCCACTCTTATCTTCAAGCCAAGTTGACTTCATTTAATATGGCCCATAAACAGAAGCGATGAAAAAGGTGGTTCTCGTGGTTGTTATGAATCGCGTTCTCAAAGATAGTTTAAATCTAGGATGATCTATATTTGGTGCGTTTTTTGTTGAAGCAAGACGTGAAAGGTTACGTACGTGCAAACGCAAAGTAATTATGGGAGTGTGACAAAGGTAAGATAAAACATAGGGCTACTGTTCTTGTCTCATTATGTATTTATTTATAGATCTTGCCACTTCATCCACTCTTGACTTTTACATTGTCCCAATTCATGACTCGGACGTACATAGCAAACGCATTCTTTTACCGACTTCTATCGAAGTCGAAGTTACTTATTGAATTTTGTAAACCTTTGTCTAGTTCAGCTAACTCAACTAATTTAGACGTATACATGTGTATATAAGCCTAATATATCTGTGATAGTGTTCTGCGTTTAATATATGAAAGTTTGAAAAAAAATAACGCTTATAAATATCATCTTCGTTATTACACTTATCATAATAAATAATCTTTCTGCATTTTTATTTATCTTATGCAGAATTCGATGAAATCATTATGTGCTCCGGTATTAATTATACAGAAAGGTGTTGAAGTTGCAGACCGTCCTATAATTCTAGCCAGCAAGTTTTATTTTCTTTTATTGCTTACTACTTATTCTTTTGAAAGACCTTTTGCAAACAGTAAACGATCAACTTGCTAAATCCATTTTGCTGGATATGTTTTATTCATACACAAAAGCAATTTTCTTTTGCCTCAATTTTTGAGTTAAATTTTCTTATTTATATATTACATTATAGGTAATGGTTGCATGGTCGAATCATATCAAAAGGATCAGAATGAGCTATTAGTTTTACAACAACAAACATGTGTTTTTGAAGAAAGGAAATGCAATATATATGGACTCACGTATCTCGATGAACTAGGTATGCTTATATCGTTTCCCTCTTTTCTTAACTGGCAAACATTGAGAATTTCTGATAGTTAACAATCTTTTTCTCACTAATTCATTACATTTTTTTTGTTCGTTTTATTTGCTTCTAAAAACTTTCTATTTTTTAGCCTCAAAGTAATGTAATAATACATTACTTATGAAAGCATCAAATTACTCTAATAACGACTTAATTTTGTTATTTCCGGATATGAAATTTTAAAGATATAAAAACCGGATAAAAAGAAACTCCGGACATAAAATTAAAAACTATCTAAAAAAGTTGCTCTTTTCATCTGATCCACTTGTTTAATACTTGTGGTTCAGTTACATTAAAGGATTATGTATGGTTTACCTTAGAGATCAGAACATTTTTTAACATATATTTGAGAATTCTATAACTACGATATGTTCAGATATTTTATTTGCCTATGGCGAAAAATTGGTGGCTGTGATACGTCAGTTTTCCAGCAATTCTCAGAAACAAATATTCACTTTTATGGACTGGATTCAGTCCCTGCGTGTTTTCAATAAGCATGAGGAATCAGAGAATTCCGTGGAGGTTAAGCTGTGCTCTATGCTATATAAATTTCACTTTAAATCTTTTAGAAATGCATTTCTCAAGTACAATTTTTCAAGATATTATGATAAATTTTTTGATATATTTTGGGGATTTATTTGGTGGCATATAAATGATATTAGTAGTATTTTTTCAAAATTTGCAAGTTTTTAGTGGTATTTTTTGCAGAAATATTTCTTTTAGACAACTAAATTTTTTCTTTTTTGATAGTTAGTAACACTCTCCATTAATAACGCAGTGCAACGTTTCCGACTGGATATTTTCGGTGGAAGTTCAAATTTGGACCTTGAAGAATTGATAACTGTGAAGTCAGATCACCGAGCTGTCATGTAAATTTTTTATATCGTAATTATATACATATATATATATACATATATAATTAAAATTACGATATATATATATGACTTCTTAGGTTTTTATCGGCGAAATTTAAGGTAATTTTCCAAGCGAAAATAAGATCAGTGCAATAAGTACTATATTGCTTTAGCATCTCAGGTTTAAAAAGGCAGATACTTATATTTAAAATCATTATCGATAGCTCGAGTTGATTCTGGAACTGCAAGGATTTTTCCATCTATTTATTAATAATTTGCCTCCTTCAGGAATGAATAATCATTTTACTTACAAAAAAACTGAATTTTAACTATATTGTCCAATCGTTTTCGGAAATTTCAATTCTAAGCTTTGCAGAACGCATTCACTTTTGGATGGTGATAGTTGGAATACTCTTCGCGCAATAGTTGGTACTATCATGGGTGATATAATCATTTCGTATCCCTCCAAGTCTTCATCTCCTTTCTATGTTCTAAAGCATCACACGGTTTGGATTTCTCGAAGTTTTCGCATTGAGTAAGAGTGACCAGGTACAAATATTGAGTCATACTTTTGAAAATTGATGATAGACAAATTGGGAGTGTAGTAAGGAGTCCTGGTGAAGCGTGCTTAGTCGAAATCAATTTAATTTCTCTTTTTTCAAATGTTGTTGGTTTTCTTCAGCTTTGATGTTTTAAATGAGGCATTTTTTTCTAAGAAGTTTTTGCTTGCTTTTTGATAGTTATGTCACTTTTTAGGAGCATAATGTAGCTTTTCTGCTAAATGCTTTTGCTGAAAGCTCTTTTATGGATGCTGAGGAACTAAGTTTCACTAATGATTCATGCAAATTAACTATTGCAGGGTATGATTTTCGGCTTGCTTATCAAATGTAATTTCCTATTTTCTATATCGGATGACAGGAGCTTGCATATGTGGTCCGTGGATAATTATCGCCATCTGGATGAGTGTTATGGGCATTCATCAAGGCCATTTTCTATTTGCGCTGGGCCACAAAATGTGATATTCACTGGAGATCAAGTTTGTGTTATTTTTTAGTTCACATTTGCGTTGTTTTTATTTTTAATTTTAAACTTTATTTTTTTTTTTATTCTTAAACTCCTTCGGCTGCGTTTCAAAAAGTAAATTTAATGTAAAGAAAGTTAGGCTGTATGCCGGAATTGTATAAACGAAAAATTGATTTTAATGGAATTAATATTATCGATCTGAACATAGAATAAACTAAGGCGTTGAATTTTGCCGTTTTTTATCATCTATTTCGTATAGCAGGTTCAGTTACATTAATTTGTGGTTGCAAAATGTCAACGTTGTTTTATTTTTTTATGGAAAATATTTTGAATTTCAAAATAATCCAGTTACTTTTGATGCTTCTATAATTGTTTAGTTTAGGACGGGAACATATGTATGTGGCAGTTTGGCGATTCATTTATTTCGCTTTTAAAGTTGATACGGACAGGATATGGTGTTATCCGTTCTTTTCTGTTTTTATCCCAAGAATTGGTGAATTTTTTCAGTTTTATTATCTAGCAAGTTATGAAAATTTGTCTAAACTAGTTTCAGTTTTTCGTTTATATAATTTGAAGTTGAAGAAAGTACAGGAATTATTTCTTTTGTTGGAATCTTTCCATTGTCAATATCCAGTTTTCTCTTTTTCATTTATCTTTTTTCACGGTAGTTTTTCAGTTCTTCGGCACAGATTGTGGATTCTTTGGATTTGTCACGTTTCCGGAAAATATGAGTAACATGCAAACTGTAGATCTCATTTGTCCAGATATCTTAGTCCATTCATTCGTTTCACTTTCACAGCAGTGCTATTATATTTTGGATCCACAAGGGTTAGCATCATTACTTATTTGTGAATAGTTTTCATGAATATATAGCAATAGCAGAGCAATTATTATAAAACTATGCCTGAATGGAAAGCGCTTTTAAAAATAATTCACTAAAATATCAAACGACCCAGAAATGATTGAAGTTGGAACGAAAATAGCAGCACTTATGAATTATCCTTTTCTGGCGTTTTCGATACAATGTCCTGGTCAGAATTCGTAGATTATTTCTTGCTGTCTGATACTTTCAGTATCTTCCTCGATCTTAATCTTTAAAACGCCATTATTCAGTTCCCTCCCATCCCTTCTCCCCGCCAGTGTTGTTCCCACATTCATTTCTAAAATGGATAGATCATGAGAAAGAAGTGTCTTCAAGTTTTTGTTTTTACTTACGACCATGGTGATAAAATAAACAACAGCCATATAGTTTTGTGATTTCAGAGCATTATATGAAACAAATACAATTTCCTCAAAGAAAATATTGCAGTGCAGTTCTGCTAAATCCAACTCGCTAAAATTATCACCATGCCGAAAATATATAGCATTTTCAGAAGACAGGAAATTACATATAATTAGAGGTGAGTGATTTTCAGGATTAATTAATGCGCATTTCCTGAATATTTTATATGATTATCACTTAGTTCTACATGCTCACACAGAAATATCATATAAAGAAGAAAGTATAGTTTTTCTATAAATTAAATCGAATATATGTTCAAGTTTTTTTTAGTTCAAGACCGCAAATGTGTTTTTTTTTGTGCTGTTCATGAAATATTGGATTTGTTTTGGGTTAAGGATTGTTTATTTCTTGCATTAATCAATTTCAAAAATGTGAGTTGTTTGCATTTTATCAAGTGCTTATGCTTTCATGCTTTGTTTCCTTTCTTGTCTCTCAAATTTTGAAGCTATTTTTATTTGCAAAGAAAATCAATTTTTCGTGAAGTGCTTCTATCATCAAACTTCCAAGTAGAAAAGTTGCGACTACAGGAGTGTTGCAGAGTTATCGGGTTGAAGCAATTTATTTTAAAAATCATTTTATGCTTATTGATCAAATAACTTATGTTAAAATTGAAAGTTGTGCGAAAAGCATTTCCAACGAAGTTGCAGGTAATAGTTCACTTGTCAGAAGATATGTCAACGTGGTTGAATTATAGTTTGCAAACAAATGTGCAGGAAATTGTTTCTTGCGTTGCGGCTTATGGAAAAGAACTTTTTGTCGGTACATGCAAAGGTTCGATCATTGTTGTACATGATCTCGAGGTAATGCGTGGAAAGATGTAATTAACTTACTTTTTATCATTTCGAGCCTTACACTGATTATCAAATGAATAGTGACACGTCTGGCTTTCATCAGTTTTATTTTTTAAATGAGATTAAGGAATTGCTTATATTTAATCAGTATTCAGTAACTGCAACTATCTTTTATGGAGCGGCAATTTCGTGATTTATTGTTTCAGCATGATTTAATGAATTAAACATAATTTCTTCGGACTGAGATGCCTTTTTTAATTTAAATGGTAATGTGTTATTCATTATTTTAGATGAAGCAAATAATAAAACGAGCCCATGGTAAGAGTGGTATTACAGATGTGAAATTCTATGAGAATAACTTGTTTTCTATTGGACGTGATGGGAAATTATGTATTTGGAAGAGAGGTTGTGACTTAAGTCATTTAAGATAAAATTATATCTTACCGTGATTTATTATAGAAACAAAAAAATGTTTAAATCAAACGCCGTTTTAAGGAAATCTACTGCAGTTGTTGTCCTGGTCTAAACTTTCCAGTGCAGTTGAGATGGAATGGCCGTGCAGGTTTTTGGAAATGGCAAACCAATTGTATATAGCAGGATTTCGGGGAGTTCGTATATTTTTTTATATTTTTGGTAAAAGTGAAATTGTTTTTGTGATCCGTTATTTTCTGCAAGCAAGTATATGTCAATTGAAATGATATTAAGGAAAGATAAGCACGTTCAATTTGTAGGGTAACTTTGTTCTGGTAAATTACGATGGTGGACACTGCGTTTGTGATGTATGGTGTGGAGGAAGGCGTCGTTCTTGGTGGTTATCAGTGTTGGAAGGAAACAGAAGTTGTAAAGGATCAAAATCACTGTGTTTTGAATTTGTTATTAAAAAAAGGATTTCAAGAATCATACTTTATATGAATGATCTACACATGATTAAGGTAGGTTATCATAAAGCTTGAAACCTACCTTTATTAGAACATTGTCAAAAAAGTACATAATACCAGTCTTTATTGTTTTCTTATAATGTTACACTGAAATATCATTTCCTGCATCGGTCACACAGGTGTCTCGGAGAATGATGCAGTTCTAGCTGGGAATGGAGTTTTTTTCTGTCAGAAGGCACAGTAGGCTACTTTCCTTTTGATTTAAACATCAAAATCTCATTGAAGGGATTTGAAACCATAGTGAAATATTAAAGCAGTCTTTAAGATAATTTCAAATAGACTTTTCGGGAGCGGAAATTTTTGTTTCTTGCATTTGTGCATCTTATACGTTGCTCATATGCAAATAATGAAAAACTTATAGAACTTCATTTTCGGCCTCTCCCCGAATCTACATATATATAATTAAAGATCTCAGTATCTGTTTTTTGCAGCCTAATTTGCATTTGTCCAGCATTACATCTATAGCAGTTGCAAAAATTAATGGAAAAGAATTATATATCACAGCTGGTGTTGATACTATGCTTGTTTTATCCAGATTTATCAATTCAGGTTCGAATTGATTTATTCTTTTCATTTGCAACTGTTTATGACATGAGTTCTGCAGCGATATGATTTATGGTAAAATGATTGGTCTCAATGTTTCTTGAAAAAGTACCTTCTTAAGTCTTGAAAATGAATTTGATTTTCTAACATCATCAGGTTTTGAACTTTTAGAGAATGGTCAACTTGAGTTTTCAGGATCTCTTGAAATAATGCAGCGATCGCAGGCTCATTGTTCTTCAGTATACTGTGTTTGTGCCATGGATGCATACCTTGTTTCCGTTGGAGGAAAATCTGAAATTTTCATTTGGCATATAGAAACAGGTATATTTCAGTTTATTATTCATTTGCTTGATTATTCATCAATTGGTGCAGTATTTTCCAGGAAAACTGCAGCAGCTATTTTATATTCGCATGAAAGGCAATTATAGATTGTTATCTGTTGGATTTATATCAGTCAGTCCCCACATTCGATTTTTGGTTTCATGTTCGGATGGAAGACTTATGTAAGTAAAATTGTAAGTAGGAGCGATCAGATGTGGATTGGCTGCTGTGACCATTTAAAATCAATTTTTTGCAGCGTTAGAAGTACTTTATAAATTTTGTCCCTTCAAGGATATACGAGTTAAGCGGAGCTTTGGATTCAAAAAAATGCTCAGTATTGTTCGAATCAATTAGCGGTGATGGAATTATGGTTAAAGTTTCTTGCACTTTGTTAAATGATGGCTTTGTATGCTGCGCTATCTCATCTACGGGAATACTGCAAGTATGGAGTTTCTCAGAATTAGTTAACCTAAAATCTCATAGAAAGATCGAAGTGGAAAAATGTGGACTGAGTGCACTGAGCGTATATAACGAAAAGGGTGAGGTTTTTTTAAATTTAATCGTGGAGTTTTGAATTTTCATAGCAAGAACTACAATTTCATCACTTTTGCATTTTTGATTAGTTAAATATCAACAAATTATTTATTTATGTTTTAGAGCTCTTGTATGTTGGTGTAGGCTCTGAATCCGGCACTATAAGCGTATTTGAAATCAAAAAAAATTGGGAGTTAGTGAAAAGTGAAAGATGTTGGCATGGTGCTACGTGTACGGGTACGTTTATTTCACTTTTTCACTGCTTAAAAGATCAATAAATTGTACGGATGCTTGAGCATTATGCTACATCAATTCACAGGATTTTGGAAGCAATACGTTTTTGTTTTTGTTTTTATTATATATAAACTTCAAATTTTCTTCATCTTTGATTTGGCAGAACTATTATAGATTTGCATCTTTATCGAATTGCACGATCATTTTTGGTATTTTCAATAGCATTGGACTGCAGATTAGCAGTATTTCTCTATTCGCCTGCTTTCCAAACGGTAGGTTACTGTCTACTTGCCGGAATGGACCTTTTCATTTCAGATAAATTAAAATTTGCAATTTCCCTCTGCGAAATGAAGAATAAATAGGGCATCAGATCACGAATGATTCCTGTATTTGCAGATATTTTTTTTTTTGCAGTGAATAGAAGTGAATAAAATTAGATCTTTCCAACCTCCTAAGTTAGTTTGAAAAAATGGGTATTTTGAACACAGTGCTTCAAACTCTCAAAAAAAAAAAATAACTCTCAAAAAAATTTTTAGAAAGAATAAGCGTTTTTTTTTTTTTTAGCATGTGAAAATAAAATTATATCATACAACAAAAATTAGAAATTAGATTTTGTTGGTTCTATGAATTATGAATTTTGCTGTCATTTGAATCAAAATAGGCCTTTTTTTTTCACTAGCCTTTGGTAAATTGCAATTTTCAACAGTTTCGTAGTAATGCTTGTTTAAAAGACAGAATTTTGTGTCTCGTCAAAATCAGTAGTCCTTTGTTTCAAGAAGTTCAAGAAGGTTGCTAGATAGGTCTGTTAGTTCCAAGGAGATTTTAAATTCACTCGTTATTAGTAACGCCAAATAAAAAACGGGTCATAATTTTCAATAATTTTTCGCAATTGTTCTACACTTTGGTTTAGCTACCAATTTAACCTTGCTAAAAGTAAATGTTAGCTGTTGAATGTTCTTTCTTCCTAATTTTCAAAAGTTTTTTGTATTTCACATTCAGTCTATAAATTTCTCTTAAATTCGTGAGATTTAATTCTTTTTTCTTAAAATTCAAATTTTGACAGAAATGATTTTTTGGAATTATCGCCTGTTCTCACGTAGTTTCGGAATTGCTGCTATCCCGAAATATTATTGGTTAGCAGTCTGGGAGATATTTTAAGTTCAAACTTATGAAGCATAATTTATATGAATTATTTATCCTTGCTAGTAATTTGTAATTTATCAAAAACAACAAGTGGAAGTTAAGAAATAAGAAATTGTTAATGAGAAGACTTAATCGAGCACAAGCAGCCATTTATTTTAAGTTAACAAAATACCATTTGAAATTTTTTTTCTTCTTGAGGAAATAGTTTGTCAGAGGTAAAAAAATTATGTTATCATTGTCATTGATACTGCTTCCTAAAGATTTTATTCTTTGTTGCAGTTGATCTTCCAGCAATCTGTATTGTTAAACATTGCCGATCCCTCATCGTTAATCGTTTCGACTGTTGGTAATAATGTGGCGAAGTGTGTCATAGCTGGTACATCAATCTCTCTTGTTTACTTTGATGAATCTCTTCTTCAGTTTTGTGACACGATAACTGAGGAATAACTGATCAATTTCCAATGACAATTTTTACTGTTTTTAAATTTTTATATACGAAGAATGAGAGATTGTGGATCGAATCGATCCATCTATTTCTCTTGTGTGTTAAAGAAGTTTAACATGACTTTGCTACAAGTAAGTTGTTGAAGTAAAATGAGAAAGTTGACCTGAACTATTTTCTTTTTGCATCCTTGATTATGAAGTTGTGATTGCAAAGTCGAAATGCGAACTTTGACTTACCATTCAATAATTATTCTTGTGATAAAGATTTCATATGAAATGATCACTTTGCTTATTGTTGAAGAACAACTTGTTGTTATGCCTCATTTAGTTTCTTGTGTAGTGTATTTACGGGTTAGTCTCGGACTTTTTGTTGCTGTATCTCGTTATTTAGTGTGGAATTGCATTTGGGAGTACAAGCAATAGGCGTAGAGCACCAATAGGTAATGGTAGCCCAGCTGAGGAATGATAAATTTAATCACTGATAAACTGACAAATTCATTTGCTCTATTCATCACTTCTAAATTTTGATGCGTTTTAGTTTTCCCATCTGACATTCGTCGTTAAATAAGAAAAGGGTAAAACATCATAAAATTGTAATCTTTGCTACATTGTATTCTTTCCATGTATGCAAATTTACAGCCGAATCTTATCAACTTAAGAATTTCTTAATTCCATCTGAGATAAAAATGAATTTAAATCATATTGGATTTAAATTCATTCAACATGCAAGATGATATCCTAATTCAGTGTACTGTTAATAAATATCTTATCGAAGTAATACATCCTCTTATGTAACTGATAATGTTAGAAAATAATCACTGAAGGAATTTCTGGAAATGTTGCTATAATTTAAATATTTCAATATTTTCTAATGTTTTTTGAAATAATTTGCAATTTATACATTTTACAAATACCAAATGTCAATTTGAGTAATGTTTTTTAGGTATTTTTTCAATGTACAAAATTGTTCATTCATTTAAAGAATAAGAAATATTCATTTGAAAAAATATAACAAAGATTAAAACGATTCGGTTCCTTCTTAATAATTTTTCTTTTTCTAAAAAGATATTACAATAGAGTAAAAATTATTTTTTTTCTCCTGAAAGGCATCCATACCAACATCGATATTTCAAAAATTCGCGAATCATAAGCACTATCAGAACTTACACAACGAACTACGAGGATTGCATATTTATGATAAATTAATAGTGATATTGATAAGTGTATGAATTTTCTTGCTTTTCTTATTGAATTATTGCATTTACTCCCATGTTATAACGGTCGTTTTTTTTTTTTTTTTTTAAATATAACAATTCATTATTATTTCAACTTCCAGCTTTTCAGTTACTTAACATCTTAAATTTATGCCTGAGGCTTGTATCATCAGCTATTGGGAGACTTATCTGAGGCCCCAAGAATTCTATTGTACCTTAAACTATACAACTACTATTTCAGACTATGATAAGACTTCTAGAGGAAAGAGTTAAATGAAAATTGCGATGATAATTCAGATGAATGAGGAAACAGAGCAACAGAAATATTCATAATGCAGTCTAACTATCTATATTATGAATGTTTTTTCTATCTTCCTTACCTTTCCACTTCTATTAAAGAAATGTTTTCAATTAAATCTGTATCACTGATTGATGTGATTCTGATGAAAACGAATCTTTGCTTATAAATGAATCTATTAGTTGTTAAAGGAATATTCATCAACTTACACCAATTGCATGTTAATCTAAAGAATTTCTTGAATGGTTTGGACAGAGTGCGTTATTTTATTGGCCAAATCGTCTTACTAATAAAATTATTCTATAAATTATTGCCTGCATTTGCTACTAAAATCATTCATATGGTGAAACAATTCAAGCGTGTAAAATTAATCATATTTTATTTTATATTTGACAGTTACTTTTATCTTCACTGTACACTTGATGATTTACATAAATTAAAAAAAAAAAAAAAAATTATTGGTCTTCTATGCTGCACGTCAAAAATATGACAAAATAAGGGAAATCTCTGTTTAGATTTAGTCAGTGGTAAAATTTTCAGATGAATATACTGAAGCTACACTACTCTTTTTCGACGAAATTCACAAATAAATCAGTTATTCCTGCCATCAAAATCTGCTAGATATTTGTGTAAGAGAAATCTTAAAATCAATATTCCTCTGGAAGGATATAATAAACATTTCGTACATATGAGGATTAGAAACAATATGAATATATTTACAAATTATAATTTAAAAAAATACAATGCATAGTTATACGGAATAAAATGACAAGATCACTTCTACTTAAATCACAATAAATGCAAAAAACAAATGCTATTCGCAGAGTAGCAGAAAATTTCAATATTTTCAAAATTAAAACTAAATTTTAAGATGTATTCATCTTAGATTTATAAAAAATAATCCACAAATTAATCATACAATAGAAGGAACCCGTTGAGGAATACAACAGTTTAATATTTATAAGAAAAATTCATTTCAAGAAACTTTGATGAGACAATTAGATAAATGCGTTACAACATATGCTCGTTATTCTGCTTACATTTTTGCTTGAAAAAGATGTATTCTCTTCTGAAATTGCACATACTAGCAAAAACAATTGCTTGTATACAAAATCTCCTCATCATATTTTATCGTTATTATAAACAGTGAAAGAATTTGTAATTAAAAAGAAACAAAAAACACGCCGACGGATGAACAATTTCCAGTCCATAAAGAAGATTATTATTCCCATACAAGTATTGGTGAATAGAATTAAGACTCTGATGATGAATATTTTTAACAGGAATAATGAATAACTTAGCTTATCTAAACAATTCACGACATTAAACTTTTTCGTTACCATCAAAAATAGCTTACGAATTTACACAATTACCAGAAATAGCTTTCAGAAAACGAAAATCCATATTTATTTACAGCTTTTCGGTGAATATTTTTTTACAATTTGCTATATTTCAATTTTCTTTGTAACAAAGCCGAAGAAAAAAGCGCCAGAATTTCCCCACAAATTGATAATAATAATGTTTTAGTGATTAGAATTTTTACTTGCAAAGCCTTCATCAGACAATGGGTCTATTGCAAAAGACTCAGATCTTTCCTGCGCTGGCGTTATGAGTTCCAAAGAGGAGCAGGTATGAATATTGAAGATACTCCCTTGATCGGATGTATCTGTTGAACCATTCCAAGTTGAATCCGCCGTATGCTCACTTCCACTGAGTGAAGGTAACTGCTGATAATCACTTTCTTCCCAAACAATAACGCTGCAAAACAAATTTTGCTAAATATGATCGTAATATAAGATGCAAGCATCTCATCATAAATGGTATAACCGATCTCTTGCCGTTAAATTCAAAAAATGAAAAAAAAAAAACCTTTTTCAAAAATGATTGATAAAATAATAGGTTGCGACTAGCATTTAAGACTACAGATTCTTATGTAATATAATGAATTCAGAATTCGATGGATAATATAAAATTAAAGTAACGAGTATATGCATTGCAGTATGATATGAATGATCAAAAATAAAAAAGAAAATGAATCCTTCAGAATGCATTTTCTATGATGAATAGAAATATAACATCAATTAAATACAGAAACATGTTTTCCCTTACTTCGTCTGTTCTTGATATTGCTTCAGTAATATATGCACAACATTCAATGTGTGCTCAATTTCGCCATAAGTTTGAGGTACCGCTATCTCAATTTCTTTAAAGAAGCATAACATTTGCATTGGATGACTTATTTTCTGCAAAAAGAAATGTAAACAAATCAAACTAAGACATCTAAAATTAACTTGGGATGAAAAATTAAAACAGCGCACCAATTATGAAAATATTTAATAATTACAACAATGTTTAGTAACTGCATTCTTTGTAGCGCTTCTACTTATGACTAAAATCGTAAGAGGATTAATTCAATTAAAGCAGCAAAATGGAGTAATATATCTGGAGTTCGCCACATTCAATCAAAACTCGGAAAATACCTGACATGGCTTCTTTGAAGATTTCTTGCAATTCTTTTTTTTCAAAGCATTAATAAGAGGTGCTTCTTTTCCCAATTTCTGCTCTGTGGTACAAACCGGCAATGATCGTTGCATCTTCAATGTGGAAAAAGATGATGGGTATTCCTCTGCTGAATCTAAAAATGCTGTTATTCAAATTTGGCACAATGTGGCAAATGACGTTACATTTCAAGAATCCAGAAAATCTTGCGAAGAAAAGAATCCGGATTTTTTTTTGAAATATAGAAAATTCCGCGAAAAAACTTCTAGGAATATGTTTATATTTCAATGGAAATAAAATGGAAAAAGTGAAACACCAAATATTCATCATATGAAACCGAATAAAATGAAAAATGTGATTGCATCGAAATAATACCAACCATCGCTTCCGTCAGCCGTCATCTGCCTACACGTTTTATCAGTTTCACCATTAGCTGATGAAGGACACTCCGTGAGCATTCGTGACTGCAGTGAAGTTAAATACTCGATCAATCTTTTACAAGCTATCTTCTGTTCGTAAAACGGCTCCAATGTTTCCTCATCAATAAAATTAGCAGCTAAATTAGGAAGGATATGAACTGACGAATTCATAATAGTACAAAATTTTTCATAATTTCAACAAAATATCTATTGAAAATAATTGGAAAATTGTCATATTACGGTTAGATTTTTGATCCATGAAGAAATCAAACCACTTAAAGCCATGACTGTAATACAAACAACAATACGGAAAATCAATTCTATAAATTATCAGAGATAGAACAAACGCAACTTTACATAATGGAAAAAAAAACCCACGAGACTGAGGGCGATGAGCCGCCGGGTATGTCGCTGGGTATGGATAATTCGAACAAATTACGGAAGAACACTGCATAGCTTTTTTATTTCTGTTTGACCAATCAATGTATTCCTTTCGTTTTTTGTTGTAATTATCCACCAGTACCTTTTTTCTAGTATGCAAAACGCGTAAATTATCTTTAAGCTGTAAGAAATCTCGTCTTTGTTGTCTAATACATCGATCAGTGATATCAAGCTGATTTGTTATTTCACGGATTGACTTCAGCAGATTCTAAAATATTTGCTTTTCATTATTACTTTATGAAAATAATTAATAAATAGGTCTGTTTAAACAAAACAAAAAGTGCTAATAAAAGATAAATCTCAGCATGATAGTTTTATAGAAATACAAAAAAATTAAACCAAATAAAAAATTAAACAAAAGCATGGAAAAAAAAAAAAAAAAAACAAGATGAGAAAGATTTTTCTAAACTAACCCTACAATTAAAAACATGTAACCAAAATTTACTAAGAATCCAGAACATTAAGCAATAAACTAATCTATGTACACCTTCCTCTTCTTGTTGTAACTATCCACCGACTGCACTTGTTTTCATCGAAAGAACAAAGTCATCGGAAGGACTGAGAAGCATAATAAACTTCACAATATTAAGAATTAGTGAAAGTTCCGATAAAGAGATGGAATGTGTAGCAACATACACTATGCCTTTCATTGATTCCGCACAACTGGAGCTGTATAACCCGTCTCTCTTCTCTGGCAATATTATACTTCCTGAAAAACGAATTTTGCGATGCAACACTAAGTTGATAAAAAGATAACACTCAGAACCGATATCATCAGTGACTATATGTAGATGCCGTAATTACTTCTATCACTCAGATAATCCTTTTGTTTGAAAGTCTGATACGTCAGCATCAGCACTTTCAAACAAAGGTATCATATCATGTGTGGATGAACCTTTATAAATTATTTTGAATTAGAAATAACGTTTCCTGTTGTATATTGTTCAATTTTCCTACACAGTGGTAAATAGCAGACAATTCATTTTATCCTTTCGGTCTATTTATCGTTGTCCTCATATATTTTCATTACCGAGATGTCTTGTATTTGTTGCGTCATAAATTTTCACAGATTGTTTTTTTTCTTGCAAAAGTCCTCTTTCTTCTTTCCCAAGCTTCTTGGATTGCCCTACTCGCTAGAGCTCATGACAAGCGATATTTAGGAAAGTGTCAATTCTACATAGCCGAAGATTGGTTAAGCATGTCTCACATTTAAAATCTTCGACATAAAACTGATATCTTCCTTAACTAACTACTTTAATTTAACAGGCATAAACTAAGGGAATGATTAAATAAACTTGCGTTAGCTTGGCTCGATTTAGTTTCAGTTTGTCGATTTCCTTGACTAGTGCTTTTTCAGTACGACTAGAAGTGAACTTCGTTTGCGAGTATGCAACCTCCAACTCTTTCAAACGTGCTGTTAATCTACTTTCATCTCTGTAGACCAGATCATTTTCTATATCGGACAATAATGCATTCTGCAAATTTTGAATTTTATAATTAATTATATATCATTCAAATTTCACTACTGGACATATTAAAAATATTCTGATAAATGCATATTTAAATAAACGATAAAACGCATATTTTAAAAGTAAAAATTTCCTTTAGATCTAGTGGTTTTTCAATAAATTGTCATTTCTTCAAAATGACATATCCCTTTCATGAAAACAATGGTAACAACATGCCACTAGATCTAAAGAAAATTTTTAGTTTTAAAACTACAGGTCTCTAAAATCACAACTAGTTAAGGGTTCAGGATCAAATTTCTTTTTAATAACTTTAAATCACCATTCTAAAATTACCCAACATTTTTGTCAGTGTGACGAACAATAAGTTGCGCTATGCTGACACAACTTTATCCATTGAATCATAAAGCTTCCAAAAAGTATGGAAACATGAATATAAAAGAATTCCAGTGAAAAGCAACCGCTAACCTTTTCTGCGAGCAGCTTCTTGATTTCATTAATTTCAATTTTCATTTCATCAGCCTCATGCTTCAGCTGTTCTCTTCTTCTACGAGGTTCCTGCTTGCTTTGCTTCAACATGCTCAAAGTTCCAACATTATTATCCTTTCCGATAATTCTATCGATCTACAAGTAAAAGCAGTCAATTTTTTCAGGAAATGACAAAAATAATCAAAAAATAATTCCACAGTCCAACTGACAATAAAATCAGGACTTATACACATATTGCAGTGAATGAACGATTGAACAATTCACACAGCCAGTACGACCAATAAGAGATGACCGAGATTCAAAAGTTCTTAAGAAGCATATTTGCATTTAAGAGTTAGTACAAAAAAAAAAAAACTGAAAGATCGAAGCACAATTTATATCAATCTTAAAATCTCTACCAACTCGAAGTAACTGAAAGCCAGTAAGTGAGCAATATAAGTAACCTTTGCAACGATTTCGGTAATACTCTGATTATATTCACGCAATGCGAGCTGAAAAGCTTGTCTGTCTGGTACAATCGGTCTTAAGCTCGTTGTGGCAGTACCAGTTGTGTCCGTTATAGAGCAAGTCGTGCTTTTTTCCTCCATATACGATCGCTGTCAGCAATAGAAGATTCCACAACAAATTAACGATCTCCTATAACTTGGCATACATATTCAGTAAAGTAAGAATCGCAGAGAGTAAAAAGTTTGATGCGAAGTTCAAAATATCGTGAAGTTCAAAACAAGCATCCAAAATTTATTATGCGCATGACGGAAATGAATTATTTAAGAGGAATAAATCATTCAAATTGAATTAATGGATATTATCAGTGAACCAATTCACTGCAAACAGAATAAATAAGGCTTAGTTTGTCAGTGAAAAGACAAAACAATAGTACACATCCTAAGGAATCTGAAAGTACTTCGGAATTTCAAAAATGATTGGGTGAAAGCAACGCTAAGGGTTAAAATAGATGATTGCATGGTGTGAAATATATTCATCGATGACACAAACACACTTATCAGGTAANAGTGAAAAGACAAAACAATAGTACACATCCTAAGGAATCTGAAAGTACTTCGGAAGTTCAAAAATGATTGGGTGAATAGATGATTGCATGGTGTGAAATATATTCATCGATGACACAAACACACTTATCAGGTAATTTTCCGAGAGTTCCTTCACAAATATGAAATTTCTTTACAAATATGAAATTAGATAGCATACCGGAAAGATACCTGAGTTAAAAGGATACGGCAAAAGAGATGACTAGACAAAATGGCCTGAGGGTAACCCACTTCGTGTCCATATGAGCATTGATATTTAAAATAGATTGTTTGTAATGAACTGAAAAAAAAGAAAAGATAAGAAACATAGCGAAAGCAAGAATTAAATTAAGAATTGAAACCCGAGACCCACCAATGTGTAAACAGACAGCACTTTCTCTGCAGAAAAAACAATTTATATGTGTTTGATGATGCTGTAAGATGACGTGTACTAAACTTTCGCTACCATTACTTCTATTCTACTCGACCACCTTTTATTCGATTGTTTTTTCTTCAAGACAAAAAGCGGGGAAAAAAAAATACCGATAAGTGGTAGTATCGATAATTCATTCAGTGAGCTGATTTGCAGATGAAGATCAGATGAACAAACCATTATCAACAAGAACCAATTCGATGAACTGCTGTGAATAGATCAACTGATACTGCAGAAATACTCCAATAAAATCATTTAATGCATGCAAAATATTACACTAATTAAACTTCTACGATATCAATGTGATAGCTAATTAGATGATTCTGTAATGAAGACGTTTGATTGGGACAGTGTAGAACAAACAAAATGAATTTTATAGATTGATCTTAATCCCAGTTCTTCGAATTGACTGGATCATGTCACCATGTGAAGTTTCAACTATATGTCATGGAGAGAAGAATCGTATCATCTTTACAGCTTTGTCTTTCAATCACTATTAAATCATGCAATTGTTATTTCAAATCACTCATTCTTTTTTGTCAAAAATCTATGTGTTTCAGATTCATCCGTTCAGCCAAAAATCTAATTTACAACAACGTCAAAAAATATATTTAAAGATCAAAAATGTTTAACATATGCTTAAAAAATATAGTTTAATCGTCAAAAAATATATTCAAAGGCAATTTTGTTGAGTGAATTCAACAATTATATTAGCTGAAAATATTTACCTTTCACGATAATTCACATTGATCAGTCACGTATATATCGAAGCTTTTTCAGTACTTGCAAATAAAAATTTCATGTAAAAATGTTAGGGTATGTAATGTAAAATACACTGTTCAATTATGCAAATTTTTTTTTAAAAATATTTTTAATGCAAGTAATTATTATTGACTGATTAATTGTTGAAATTTTATTTGAAAAAAAGTGTTTTCTGATTGTTATTTTGTTACGTGCATTGCATTTATATATCTTATTAGATGGAATGAATCAATTTAATGTGATTCTTATTAAAAATTCACATACAAAAGTATTCGAATAAATGAACAATTATTGTATGTTTGCTTTATCAATCAAATTGCTATGCTGCTGCATTGATAAATGAAATTAGTAAAGATGAGAATTGAAAAAAGCTATGATTCATTGCACAATTAAATGAATATTTTCAATTTTTTAGAACTTTAATATTTAATAGTATGTATTGTGAAATATTAATATTGAATTCAGAATAAACTTCTAGTATATGTTATTGTTTACATTTTTTTTTTTTTTTTTTTAATCATTTCTTTTTCTTCTTTTTGTTAGCTGTTTATTTTGTAACTTTTTTTTCATTTTTCTCTCTCGTTTTTACTCTGTTTTGAAAGAAAAGAATTCAGGGCAGTGAATTGTCGAAATCAAATAGCATCAGTGGAAATGTATGTTTTTACAACAATATTGATGTAAATTTTAAGTTAATGTTCAAAATTTAAATGTTTGAAAATTAAAATGAAATTTTACAATTTCAATACAATTAAATTAAAGGGTAACTTTTTATTAGTCAGAAAGCATTGAAGCAATTAATAGTTCTCATTTTATGCTAAAATTAAGCAATGTTTGTAGCAAGAAATGAAACAATTCATTAAAGCATAAAAAGAATAGTACTGCTAGAAAAAAAAAACCGCGAAAGCAAAAAAAAAAAAATGACACTCAATGATGAGAGGGAGAGAAAGAGAGAATTTTCCAGCTTCTCCCGCCAATTAACATATTCTTCAATCCAGTTGACCCTTGACCCCCCCGGCCCTCTCCTTTTTTCCCTCGTTACCCTCGCTTACATTTTTTAATAGCTTCCGCTTTTTCCTACTTTTTTTTGTCTACTCCTATCTGGCAACTTGCCAACTCACTTCGCAATATCTTTGGCACTAAGCCAAATTGGGAAAGATTTAGGATAACTAAAATAAATTTCTAGAAATTATAATTGAAAATAATTGAAAGTTGGCTAGAAAGATATATTTAAAATTATCATTTATCATAAAAGACAATCACTCATTCCCATACAATCTAATCATTTGTTGTTTTATTTGATTTAAATGAAGCAATTATGAAATATTTATCAGAAAGATAATCATGATACAAAATCGTTGCGAGAATCCAGAAGAAGAGGATAGAACGAAAGTGTTATAGGATAGAGGAAGCAGGTGGTGTGTACAAAGTATAAAGGGCGAGTGTGCGCGAGTGTCTACATCTGTCTGTCTGCTCGAAGGGCGACATTGAGGTGCTGCAGTGTGTTGTGACATACCAGTTTGGGGTCGCATCCCTGTTGTCTCTTTTGCTCGCTTTTTATTCGAAAAATTTAAAAAAAAACTTAAAAATTTGTCAAAAAATTACCCAAAGAAGTTGTTTTGTGTCTATTGTCAAGAAAAGTTTTACCCCCCCAAAAAAATTAAAAATTATAAAACTTTTTTGAAAAAAAGAAAAGGTCATTATAAAAAACAAAAAAAAAAAAAAAAAAAGCTGAAATAGAAAGAATTTTCGATACAGCTGGTCAGTTGATACATTCTCCATAACGCAAGCAAGGTTTGTTTCAACAATTCTTTCATTTTATTTTTCTTTTTTTTTTTTTACATTTAATATTTTTTTTCATTTATTTGATCTGTGCTATAAAATTTTTTCTACTTGTTAAAATTTAATTTGTAAATTTTGCAATTTATCATTTAATTTCTTTTTTTGCTAAATGTAACTGTATTGTTTGCTAAATTATCATATAATTAAAAGTATTTTATTGCTTTTTGCTAAGTAAAAAGATATCACGTACTATAAGTTTGTTAAGTAAAAAGTATTAACGTACTACAAATGTAATGTGTGTATTTTTAACGGTGAGTATCAATCACTTTACGTCCTAATTTTCCATGATGTGTTAACTTTTCATAGAAAAATGAGGTATAAATTCATCAGTAAATCAATTCTTATAGTCTTTCTGATCGAATTGTTTAGTGTAAACGTACATTTTTTGATGTTTGTGTTTGTTAAAATATTTCCAGCTTCCGTTTTCATTTTAATGTTAGTTTCAATGAATCTCGCTTTACTTCCTGAAACGATGACTTTTCGCTTCATTATGTTACCTTCTCTTTCATGTATTTTTCTTGCCCTATCTTCTAGCTAGCCATCTTTTTCACTTTTCATCGTCGTTTTTTGAACAAACAACTGCAGTTTTGTGTAAGAGACGTATGATTAACCTGAGTTAAGTTCAGGAAGCTATTGGTATGCAGCCTACCTGATTGCATAAATGTAGAGTGCCCGTGTTTTTACGATAATTAACGCAATCTTTCACTGTCCTTATATAAGATATGTCAAAACTTAAGAATCTAATCTGTTGTTATAAATTTGCATAAAATTCGAAAGTCTAATATGCAAATTCTAATGCTGTCTTTTCAGAACCAATATTTAAAATTCGACGTCTCATTTTTAATATTTCAGGTCGTTAGTGGTGAAAGGCGTTAGGTCGGTTATTCGTTTTCTTACGTTTTCTCATTTAATTTTCTGATGTTGTGTGAGTTTTACTTGACTCACTGAAGTGATATAGGGAAAGCAAAAAGATTTTATTTCCCACCACATCATTGTTGTGTGTGACTGCTGAATAATATCTTTTCTATGTACTGTGATCTTTGATGGGGCATTATCCATTTATGTGCTCTTCCGCTTGTTGTTTCAATGCACTCTGATTAATGATGAATGTTTGATCAAAAATTTAAAGTCTTTTCAATTCAGTTTAAATTGTAGTGCAGGAATTTTTTAGAAGAAAATGCACTGATCTTTGTTATTCGGTATGTATGACAAAAATGTAAATGATATAATTTCAGATTCGATATCATCAGTAGCGAATTTAGACTTGAACAAAAAAAGAAAAGAAAATAAAAATGGCAACAGTGGCAACGGCTGGTGCTGGTATGACTCCTTCATATCCGATGGCTTCACTCTACGTTGGAGATTTGCATCCGGATGTAACCGAAGCGATGCTTTTTGAAAAGTTCAGCAGTGCTGGTCCTGTACTCTCAATTCGTGTGTGCCGTGATGCGATCACAAGACGCTCACTGGGTTATGCATACGTCAACTTTCAGCAGCCGGCCGATGGTTAGTTATCACAGTTGAGCATGAAACTGCTTAAATCGTATCTGTTTTTTTACTCTTCACATCTTAACTACTACGAATCAGTACGGTTTTCATCCTGTAGAGAATTATCTTATTAAAAAATTCTAGGATTGTAATGGCTAATTTGGATTTTGCGAGCTTCTTGTAGGAGCTCGCAGCCATGGATTATGTGTTTGGATGTGAAATTGGTTTTAACGAATGGGTTTGAGATTATTAGTTTATATAATTCATATCCAATGGTTTTCATTCTTGAATCTCTTGTATTATGTTATGCAGCCACCAGCGGAGATTAAAGACTGGAAACTATCAGGTCATGGATTAAAACTGTAAAACAAAAAGATTTCTGTGCTTTTTTTCACACCATTATCTGGGCAGCATTACGTTCAAGATATTCATTATAGAAAACGTAATGGAATGTCGTTCAACTTCAATTTCCTGATTTTATGCCCAGGCGTTATAATATGACTAATTTAGAAATGAATTAATTTATAGCGGAGAGGGCTTTGGATACGATGAATTTTGACATGATGTATGGTAAGCCTATTCGAATAATGTGGTCTCAGCGTGATCCGTCAATGCGTCGTTCGGGTGCTGGCAACATTTTTATCAAGAACTTAGACAAAAGTATCGATAATAAGGCAATTTACGACACATTCTCGATGTTTGGGAACATCTTGAGTTGCAAGGTTTGCAAAAGATATATGTCAGCAGTATAACATTTTGACCAGGGATATATGATAATATCGTATGATACAACACTACTAGTGTATTAAAGTTTACCCGAAAACTACGCTTTGACGGGAAAATACGCTTATGTATAGGAAATGACATTACTGATAATACCTTAATAGTCTTCATCGGTTAGTTAGTAATGACTTTCTGCGAAGGCATTTTCATTGCATAGTTATGGTATTTGTAGGTTGCTAATGATGAAGATTCAAACAGCAAAGGATATGGTTTTGTTCATTTCGAAACTGAAGAAAGTGCTCAGAAGGCAATCGAAAAAGTGAATGGAATGCTTTTGGAAGGAAAAAAAGTGTTCGTTTTCTGTGTTTTATATTTTTTTTTTTTCAAATGAAAGGTAATCGTTGTGTTTGCTTTACCAGAGATGTAGAGGTGTGTGTATTCTTTCTTTTGCACTAAAGTCTTTTTCAGGTATGTGGGCAAATTCCAACCACGTACGGCACGTTTGCGTGAAATGGGCGAAACTGCTCGTCGTTTCACTAATGTTTACATTAAAAATTTCGCCGACGAACTTGATAAAGAAGCGTTGGAAAAATTGTTTTCCAAATTTGGGAAGATAACAAGTGCAGCTGTTATGATAGATGTCGATGGCAAATCAAAGGGTTTTGGTTTCGTTGCATTCGAAAATCCGGAAGATGCCGAAAAGGTAATTTGGAAGTAGGGTGGTAACTAATCAGTGTTATTTACTGTTTATCTTGATTTTACAGGCTGTTACGGAAATGCATGAATATGAGCTTCCGGGAACAGAACGTAAGCTGTATGTTTGTCGTGCACAAAAGAAGAATGAACGTTCGGCGGAGTTAAAGCGTCGCTACGAACAGCAGAAGGTTGAACGTATGCAGCGTTATCAGGGAGTTAATTTATATGTGAAAAATTTGGATGACACAGTAAACGACGATATTTTAAAGCAGAATTTCGAAGCCTATGGAAAAATCACCTCAGCCAAGGTTATGTGCGACGATAATGGACGTTCTAAGGGATTCGGTTTCGTTTGCTTTGAAAAACCGGATGAAGCGACAAAGGTAGCATTCAAAAAATTATGATTCTTTATAGATTTCTATTCATGTGTTTTTTATACTTTGGCTATTAATTGTAATGCGCTTCATTTCAGTGCTAAAATACACTGTCATTTGTTTCTTTATTTTCTATAATTAACGTCTTTTCTTGTTTCTAGGCTGTCACTGAAATGAACGGTAAAATGATGTGTACGAAGCCTTTATACGTTGCCTTAGCACAACGCAAGGAAGATCGTAAAGCACAGTTGGCATCACAATATATGCAGCGTCTTGCATCTATTCGTATGCATAATGCTGGTAGCATGCCCGGGACTGTTTACACACCGGGAACTGGAGGATTTTTCGTTTCGTCAACATTGCAGAATCAGCGTACTTTTATGCCAACTGCAACTATTCCCGGTGCTCAAATGCGCGGCACGACACCAAGATGGAATACAATTGGTGCAGCTGCTGGATTCGGTATGTTTTTGGTATTTAATTGGTAGAATAATGTAGCAGTAGTTCTTTTTCATTTTGGCTGATTCAAGAAGTGATGCCGAAATAGTTCCGTATAAATGGGGAGGTTAATTAATGCATATCTTTCATCTTAAAATAATTTTTTTGGTTTGGTTGTTTCGCGGTCAGTTTTATTTTTTCTGATGAAGACAAATTGCATATCAATGATAATCCAAAAGGACACATTGGTGGATGTATTCATTGCACGATACTGTGAAATCGAGTACGATTATTCAGTTGATAGATTGAACTCTAGTATTACTTTGCTCCTAGGTGTACAATCGCCATACATGGTCCAAAGTGGAGGATACGGACAAACCGGCAGAGGCGGCACTCGTCCAGCAGCTTCCTCTGCTACAGTGGCTATGCGAGCTCAGCAAGGACAATACGGACCAGGTCAGACTGGTGTTACGCGTGGAGGTCCGCAGGCGCAGCGAATAGCTGCAGGTGGTGGTACTATAGTTCAAAATCAAGGTACACGCTCGCAGCAAATGGTGCGTTTTTGTTGTGTTCTTATTGTTGGTATTTGTTTTTGTCATTTGAACTCTTGACTTGATTATGGGATTATTTAAATATTCTTTAGGGAGGACGGCAAGCACAACCGGGAAAACCGAACCAAGGACAAATGATGTATTCATCGTATAGTGCCATCACTGTACGTCCAGGTCAAGTGCAGTCGCAACAGAACAGCATCGTCATCCAAGGTCAAGAACCATTGACTGCTCACATGCTTGCACAGGCTCTTCCACAGGTTTGGTTTAACGCTTGACTTCGATACTTTTTGCAGTGAACTGAATTTAGAATCAATGAAATTCCAAAATGAGATGTGATAGACTATGAACGAAATCGGTGAGGCGAACTTTTGTGAAGACTTTTTAAAGAGTTCTTTTTTCTTAAATCATCCTAATTATGGAAAGAAACATAATGCTTACTTATAGGAGCAAAAGCAAATGCTTGGTGAACGCATTTATCCGCTCATCGAACGTATCTATCAGGGCCCTGATGTTGGGAAAATAACCGGGATGATGCTTGAAATGGACAATTCAGAGTTACTAATGATGCTTGAGAACGAGGAACTGTTACAATCGAAAGTTTCAGAGGCAGCATCGGTGTTAGCTTCTTCGAAGGGTCAAAATCCTTGAAGGAAGAAATCACTGATTTACTCTCTTTTTTTTTTTTTTTTAATTTTTCAGCTTCAACTACTGTAAAGATTATTTAGTATCTCTTACACCACACCCTGCCCCACTCAGGTTTATTTTCTTTTTCCTCAGTAAAATTCCCATTTTATGCTCACTGCTATTCGATCTTTATTGAGACATCTCTCATTTGTAACGGTTGGAATTTATGGAATTGATAAGGCCACTGTAGATCATTAAGTTTCGTATTACAATTTCACAACACTTGCAGATTGGCCACTTCTTTAATGCACCATGTTTTGTTGTCTTTTTTCTGAACTTTTGAGACTTGTCGAAACATTTTAAAAATTTCTTAATTGAGCAAGATAATTATCTTTCCTTTTTCGTTTTTACTTGATTCTCTGTAAAAAAAGAATATGGACTATCCAATGAACTCCTTATGAATTATTTCTGATTATCACACTCCCTTTTACCTTCCACTTTATTCTTGTTCTAAAACTTGGATGATTTTTAACTAAAATGACCAAAAACAATTGGTATATAATCACTGTTAAAGCTGCTTCTCACGATAGCTGTTTATATCCAATTTTTGCTTTTAGTTTTCAATTTTATTTTTTATGGATTGCTTCATTGCCAATCATTTTTATGAAACATCAGAATATATATTCATTGTGGATTAAGGCCGGATTGTTTCACTGAGATGGCTTTCCAGAAATGCAACTCTCTATGTCGTATGGTGGCCTTCTTTATTGAATATTTAGCCTTGTTCATGAATGAAAATTTGGTTTTTGTCTATCATCTACTGGTTTGTGGGGCGTCTATTAATCAGTATTGTCAGCATGTTCTTTTTTTTTTTTTGGCGGTTGAATAAACCTTGTTGTTGAATATTTGTTTGGTATTTCAAATAAAGGAATTTTTCCAAGGCATATCAAAAAGTTTCCAATCCTTTGGTATTTAGGCTATTTAGACTATCAGTGTTACATTTTGATTTGTAGCATCAGTTCGACTGTATTTGGGTTTATCAGTGTTATGGGGGCTCCTAGAGCTTAAATTTTCCTGTACCATGATATCATTGCCGAAATAAAGGATTTTAAACTACTAACGAGTAATGCTAATTTTGTATGGAAATAATTGTTACTTATCAAATCTAGGTATAGTTGTATATACATTCAGTTAGTGGCTAATTACAATTTGCATTACAAATGTGCCTTCAAATGGTACCAAACATCTTGTGGTCCATAAAAGTTCTAAGTTAAGTTATTATAGATCATAGTCAGAATTCATAGTCAAGGATTTGAATATCGCCGTAAGAGGGATGTGTTCTTTTGACTAAAATGCTTAAGCTTTTAATGTACCATTTCTGATATTTTCATCCAAAGAAGAATGATGAATGCTTTTTTAAATAATAAATTAGTCGTTTACTTGAAGTTATCAGAAATGGAAAGGGATGATGCTATGCAAACAACGAGCAAATGTGCGCGACATGCCTATCGTACAATGAATCATTTCCAGAAATATGCGAAAAAGTGTATTGAAAATGATATTCCAGCACCATTTGCAGCAGAAATGACAAAAAATGCCTGGCAGACATTAAAAGTAATTGCTTTTACTACAGTATTTCGAGCGATAAATATTTTCCAAAGATCCAAATATTATTAAGGCATTCTATTCTATGCACAAATTTTTTGAGCTATTTTTTATTAGCTCTCAATTAATTAAGTTGCAATAAGCAGAATGATCATAAATTTCTCACTAATTGTAGGATTTGGGATTAGAAGAAAGAAAGAAACTATGCCAATGCTTCCGATGTAATTTGGATTTGACTTCTACGAAGACTGTTTCATTCAGATTATCAATGCCTAAAAAAAAAAAGAAAAATAAGTGGAAAAGAAATAAGAGGTTAAAATTTTTGGGAGCACTACGAAGCAGTAAAAGAGAGCAATTTAGAGTATGCTACTAAATTGCCTAATCTCTAATCCGATCGATCCCTTCTTCCTTTTGATTCAATACAGTTCTGTTTAAAAGCTTTTCATACATACCGAAAAAGATCATCAAACTACTTTTTTTCGTTGGGAATAAATGATCTTTCAAAAAGTTGATTTTTCTGACTTTAGCTCTTGATCTATAAGTTGTTTCTGTCACATAATACCAAATGGATCACATATTATTGCAGAACTAATTCAAGTTCAATTTACATGAAAGGAATATGATCTTTATGCTTTCAAATGTTTATCAATTTAGGCCGCCTGTACAGTTGATAGCAGTTTGTAAAGGATGTGGAGCTGAAATGAAAGGTGGTACTTTGGCAACTGCGGAATACGAGAAGCAAAGTATGCAAACGTCCGCTTGTCAAAGTTTGAGATCAGAACCAAGGAGATTTTCAGGACAATCTGCTTTTTCTTCACCAGGAGTTTCATTTCGAAGAACTCCAGTTTCTACCCCGTTAGTTTTATGTTTTCAACCTTTATTTCGTTTTTAACCTGTCTCCTTTTTTTTGAAAACGAGGCTTTCTTCGTAAAGGTATCAATGTTGCATTGTGAAAAAAATGCAGTTTATTATAAATCACGGAAAAGTATAGTTAATTGCAAAAGATTGTTGCTGTATTAGCAAATGAACAAAAAACTGGTGGTTAAAATTAAATCAGACCTAAAGCTTGTTGTGATTAATGCCAATTTGAGATTTTTTTATTAATAGAAATTTTTTTTAAATAATTGAATTTTTAAAGCGTTGCACAACTGGTATATTTATAATTTATCTGTATATTTTAAGAAAAAATTAGCAATTTTGAACGGACGGAATAATGGCGAGAATAACAAATACTGAGAAAAGCAAATTTAATAAAAATATTTATTCGTTATAAATGTTGTCAACATCTTCACTAGGCTTCTATAGTAATCAAGCTATTGTAGACAAGGATAATTTACAATGATGGTCTTTTTGATCTGGACCAGAAGAATTCTTTTTTTCTCATTTAGATCAGAAAGACTTCTTTGGAGACTGATCAGTGCTTTTTTTCTTTACTGTTTTTAGTTAGATCAATTCTACTCAAGATTTTCTTTCCGATCATGATATCTAAAGTATCTGTTTCAGAGTGGATAAAAAAATTTCATCTTCTGGACGTCGACGAAAGCCGACATCAAAATTGCAACGTATTTTGAGTGGTCAAACACCGACACGCAAAGAGACAACTTTGCAGGATTTTCTGGAAGCTTTTAAGAACAATACCTGACAGTGGGATGTAATTTATCAGCGTATAGAAGCAGAAATAAAGTTGTTCAGAAACTATCTCATATAAACTGGATCTGAAGATTTCAAAATCACATCGTAAGAATTAGATCATAAAGATATTCAATTCGCTAATCTGTAATGTAAATTTACATATTTATTCAAATATTACTCATAGTATTAAAAAAGATGAGATATCCTCACTTTGTTCACTTTCTTCACATAGAAGTCACGAAACATCGGTTCATAAATTGTTGAATTTCATACTTTTCTTCGGAACTGTGAAGAATTATAGAATGTACTGATATGAAAGGAAGACGAACTATCGGAAAATTATTCCTAAAGCTCGAAATATTTGGTTTAAAAGTGCGCTTCCATGAGAAGCTTTATTTTTTTTTTTTTGAATGTTTTAAGTTATTGAGAAGTAAACAGAATCAAAGAGTTTGTGACTGTTATTTTATTTCGAACAAGGACTTTGTATTTATTGATGATCGAATACATAATTTGGATTTCTTGAAACTCCAAACTCTTTTTAGTAAACTTCATGGACCAAGATAGTATCGGATGGTGGTTGAAGATCTCGAAGATCTTTGGGAATGAGAATTATAGAATTAAATAGTGTTATTGCTTCGTTTTAATAAATTTGCAGATTTTATAGATGCGACAGTGGGTGACAGGAATTTGAAGAACGGAGATTATTACAACGGTTTACTGCCGCGCAAAGATATTACCGCACTTACTAAACAATAAAGGCAATTTCTTAGTATGATCAAGTGAAATAGTACGGAATCAACCACGACAACCATTTATTTTTATTTTGGTAAAGGAAATGAGAAGAATTGTAAGTAAATTACAATAATCGAACATAACCTGAGATGTTTGATGATTGAAAGTTATTACGGATTTATGTATGCAAGCAATAACAGTTAATTGATGGTTTGTGAATCTCTCGCTGTTTTTTGCTATTTTACTTTGTCTGAAGAAAGAAAGACTTGCATAAATAACACTATTTTGTACTTTGTACCTTAGTAAAAATACTCCAGGCAAACCATTAATTAACTAGTTTTCCCGAACCAGTAATATGATTTTACGAAGACCCAATCCAACATTGCATCTTAGGGACTGTTAAGTCTGGAATGATAAGTGAACACCCAACTGCGATTACTAACCTTCACGGTAAGAAATTTCTATGAGAGATGATCCACTCACATTTCTCGACAGATTCTCTCATTCCAAGGCTCATCGGTTTCCTATATCTTAATCCCAATTCAGACTTAGCTGTGTTTTTGTAGCAAGTCATCGCAAATTTTATTCATAAAAAATGATGTATTTATAGGCTGGGCCTGATAGCATCCAACTTCCTCTTATATTTTCTTCCACTACAATAACGGATGCCAAATTTAGCTCGAAATTTAAAATCTATCTCAGTCCATAACTCAGCCCAGCAATGAAATCTCAGATGTAGTTTATTTTCGATTTTCATAAAATCATGATGATAAAAGATTACCGGGTTACAATCATTGAGTAACGAAAAAAAGAAGAGACATTATTCACAAATTATTTGTTGCACCAATCATAATTCTATAAGAACAACAATTAATTAGACTTTCCCGTAACATATAAAAATTTGCATTTCAAATTTCCGATCAGAGAAAATGATATCAACAGCAGAAGCAATCATCATTAATATATGCCTAGTAACGTTCAATTTGAGCAAAACATTAAGCAAAAAGCTATTTTCCTAGTATGAAATACATAGAAAATTGTAATCCTCATAAATCCGATGTGCAATAAATCTGATCAGATAATACTATAACTGAAGATCAATGCTTCAATCTATTTCTTGAAAATCGCATCGCTGCATATTCTGAGTTAACAAAATTGAAAAAGCAATAGCGGTTCTATACATTTCAATTATACGGCAGTTCCTCTTTCAAGATCACTTTTAAGATCTTCCGTGTACTTGTCGTAAAAACGATCTAACTTCTGATTGAATTTACGGTTCCGTTCATTGATGTAATCGATTGGTGCATCAGGATCGAACATTCGCCGGCGATGATATTGATCACGTTTCTTTTCTCTGAAGAGTAAACAAATTTCAAAAGTGATCGGCAACAGCGATCAGGGTCATAAGATTGCATTTCCACTTAATGGCAATATATGACAAACATTTAGTAAGTTAAAATTCGTTTGTACAACTGTTTACCGTAAACTCCACTATACACAATTACTTCACTCACAGTTTTTAAGCAAGTGTATTTGAGAAAGGAATAACCTCTCTAAACTAAAAACTGAAGACAATTAAAAGACTAAATTTAAAATCAAAGGAAAAATCAATAAGAGGAAATCTGCTTACTGTGCTTTGATATCTTCTGCTAGTTTATTTAAGGCAGCATCTGTTGGATAATGGACTCCCGAAATGAGTGTATCCACTCCTGGATAGAACTCGCTAGCGCCACTGAAATTTCAACGTTTTTAAATAGGGAATGAATGAATGACAGCACTGATTACGCTCACTTCTCAATTTTTCAAACATTACCTAAGTTAGATTTCAGAACAAATCACTGTTTTCAATACTATTCGATATCTTGCGATATTTTTGTGACGATCCATGTATAAAGATCTAGCCAAAAAAATTCACGAATGACTTCGTCAAAAAATTACTGTGGAAAAAGTACTTACATAACTTCTCTCATCTTTTCATATGCTTTTATATCAGGCTTTATGTTTCCAGAAAGTCTCTGGTACTGACGTAAAGTCATCGCTTCGTAATCTGGAACAATCGGTACATTAATTTTTAAAATTAGTCAGAACTACTACGTCAATGAATAAAGACCTACAAATTCTATGTTTCATAAATGCTGCTAAATTCACTGCTTACGAATTTTCCTCTAGATACTGCGAACTGCAGCATATATAACCTTTCTAAAAACGGAGGCCAATTAACAGACTAAATCAAAATTTTTTTTCTTAGTTCTGGAAAAACCTACCACTGAAGCCTTTGTCGGGTTTCTTTTTTCTCTTAATTGCCTCCTTACGTTCAATCAAATCTGCTTGTGTTTGTAAAGCTTGTAACCTATCATAATCTTCACCCCGCTCTTCCGCAGCCTGAAATAAATGTTTTGTGATAAAAATTCAACTGACAAAGGGATGTCCAACAGGCATCATTAATTAACAAGAGGTTGAAAGAAGTACTCATTTGTGACGCAAAATTACATATGAAACGAATAACAAAGTAAATCCTAAATGCTGTCCAAATTTTATTCAATTCTATACACATTCATTACCTAGAGTTCATTAATAGTTGTAATAATGAACTCTATCAGGATGAGATATGTAAATCCAGGAATGAAAAAAATTGTTATAAACAAAAATTTCATCCACATGGGAGCAATCTAACCTTTCTCAACTCCATCTGTTTCAATTCCCATTCTTGACGTTTTCGTTTTAAATCGTAATTTTTTGGCAACTTCGATCTATGATCCTCCTCCACCACTTGCTCATAGTTCAATTTACGAGATTCTTGCTAAAAAAGTAAAAAACTCTGATCGATCTAAGGAACTTTGGGCAATTTTTCCATTTCACCATTTTTTTGCATATCCTTTGTTAATAGCTTGATCATTATTTAATAGGAATTAACATTCACTTACTGCGCTTAAATATTAATTTCAATATCAATTTCAACTCACCCGTCTCTGGTGCAATATCGAGAATTTCTCCCTAAGAGAATCTTTCAATTGTTGATGTTTCGAAGTTGAGGAACATGATTCTGATGAGAGCATCGTAAGGATGAATCAGCTTAAATTATATTTCATTAAGTGTCATCGATACTTAATTATACGTGATAACACGTATAAAACGTAAAACTTTTCAAGTCTATTCCTTCTCTCGTACAAATTACTGATTTCTGGGGATGGAAAAAGTTACCTTATATGAGACTAATTAAACCAAAATGTAAAAATGACACTTCTAGAAGACTTAATAAATTAAGCAATGGTAAAAGCAAATATAAGTCAATTATGATTGAATGACTAGTGGTAGCCGATGACTTGGTAGGTCACTAATGATCCATAACCACTTGCGACCCAAAATACCAATCTACCCGAGCTACGTAAGCTTCTTTCAGCCCTCCTCGTGTCGGGTCGTTTGTTGAACGTTGTCGCTTGCTAGCTCGTTAATCGATTGAATGTGTTGCAGTATCAGAGAATCAAATGGATTGCTGTCTGCATATCTGTTCTATCATTCTATCCCTTTATCTATGCGTATCTCTTCATGTCTGCACACGTATGTATGTCTATATATCTTGATATGTCTGTACATTACTCTGTATGACTGTATTCGTGAAGAGTGTAGAGAATGTTAGGATAGAGCACTTGCTGCGAGCAGAGCAGGCAGAGAGCGGTTGGGTTGTTGTCGTTGAGCTTCGGCTCGTTTTTTGTCTTCTGCCGGATTTGGACTTGTCGGATTTGGAAAAAAGTGGCCGGTGGAGGATATATTACCACCTGAAAGGCAAATCAATAGATACTGATCTATACTGACTGAATCAATCAATCAAATAGGTTGAATAACAGAGTGAGAGTGTTTGACAGTAGCATATATAATACAACTACTACTCAGTGAATAAATAAAACGATGGAAATTGAGGTACGACAAGGGAATGGCTTATTTTATAAGGTTAGTAATGTTAATATTTATTACCTAAATTATTTATTTATATCGATTAATTTAATAGATTATAGATAATAAGATATTTTGAGGAATCTGTTTTTGTAAGTTATCTTCTTTAGGTTTATTCCATTATAATTATCTTCCTGGATAAGATACATGTAAAATACAGAAAAATTTAGGATAGGTAAAATTGAATTGTTAATGAAAAAAATAATTACTGAGCGACGACTTTTCTCTTTCCTCATCTTTTTACTTTTAATTCAAAACATTTTTTTGATTTATTACTTTGAATTGAAAATTAATTCTTATCTTTTTACTAATATGTTAATAATTTATTTAGCTTTCTTATTTAGCTTTCAAACGTAGTACTTTTACAAAAAGTTTCTCTGTTTGACAATAATTTATATTATTTAATCATAACGATTATGAAAATTGAGATAGTTTTATGAGATAGATAATATTGATCTGTCCTTGATTAGATGATGTAAAGATCATTATCACTGCATATGGCTATATTAATATGATTTAACATAACGCTTCAAAACTTTTTAATCATTTGTTTTGCAGGCCTTCGTGAAATCCATCAAAACTGATACTGTCGTAGTAAGCTATGGAAATGATGCGAAAACCGATGAGGTTTCATTTTTTTTTTTTTTTTTTTTGCATTTGAAAATGTTGCATATTTATGATTATAGATTTCTTGATTAGTTGATTGTTTGTCGAACAAATTTTTTGTATTTATGCATTTCTTAATGATTATTTGATCATTTGACATTTGATAGACTGCAATGGGAGATAGAGTTAATGGAAACTTATATACAATTAATTTAGGTAAAATTCGATGATTGTCGCTTGCCACCGCGTTCCGCAAAAGTGGAAACGTTGAAAGTGGGTGATACTGTTGAAGCATTGATGAAGCAGGAGGGTGATACTATCTTCGGTTGGCAGAAAGCCAAAATCAAAGAATTAAAGGTGAAGATCTCATTTGTGTAGGAGGTATTGCAATAAATTGTTATATTGTCGTATTTATGTTTGCTAACGAAATCCCACGGAATTTTGTCAAGTTACTTCATATCTTGCAATTGACTAACAAATTTTTAGGGAGATTTAGCAGCAATTGAAAGCGTTGAGGGGCCTCATCGCATGGACATTGTATCACTGGAACATATACGTACACTGTTAGTCAAATGTACCCCACTGAAACAAAGTCAATTCAAACATGCAAAAATCACTGTACCTGAAGATCTCCGGACATATTTCAAACGACCTGAATCATATGCTGATTTCGCAGCCACCGTTAAACGTGTATTTGTCGAGTATGATGAAGAAAATGGAAATCTTCTTCTCTCCGTTAGTTGTTTTTCAAACTGTTACAGTAACGCAGTACGATTGAAATAAAAAGCCTCTAACTGTCGGAATATTGGTATCCAGGAAATTAGAAAATTTATTACCATGAGTTTATCTCCAAAGTTTTAGACATTTGAAGAACAAGCAGTGAAACGTGCCACGATTCTTTCCGATATGTATTTCAAGGATTCTCGACAAAAAATGCAACTTCTGCAACGTCAAGAGGTTTATTTAGATAGCTTGTACCCAATAAATAATTTTTTCTTTAATTTGGAAAAAGGCAGTATAAGTGACTTGCTGCTGACTGATAATCTCAATCAGCCATCCAGAAACACGGGCAGGAATATCGCTCGAAGCTTCCTGTAAAGTTGCATTGAACTTAGTTCTGGATATTGTTAAAAGATGCATTGACGGTACTGTCTTTGTCTACATTTATACGCATGCGAACAGGGAAAACAACAAAAAAAATTGACTCCTTTGATTATGATATATAAATCTATTCAGGAAGCTGCGCGTTTGTTGGAGAACACATCGATGCATACGTCTGCTCATGTGGAAGAATTCACAGTACCATTCGACTTGATGGGTCTTGCGATAGGGTCACACGGAGCCAATATCCAAAGCGCACGGAACATTGAGGGTGTTGAAGATATACAGCTCGTGGAGAGCAATGATGGTCATACGCCGGTACTTTTCAAGGTTAGCGACGACTTATATAATAAGTGATTCATGAATCATAACCATTCATATCAATTGGTGGAGAGATTATTATTCACTTTACATTTATTCGGATTCTGGACAAAACCTCAAGTTACTTCTTGAGGGGATGCAGGTAAATTTTGCTAAGGCGATGAATGAATTGTAGGTATTTGCCCAAAGCGCTGAAGCTGCAGCTGCAGCTCGTTCACAATTGGAATATGCAGTGGAATCATTCGATGTACCTCGTGGAATGGTTGGCAAAGTGATTGGTAAATCGGGTAAGACGATTCAGGTAATTTTGATTTTCTGCACAAGAAATAGTTTTAAGTTGGGATTTTATTCTTTATCGTATTATTGCATTGGTTCTTCAGGATATCGTAGATAAATCAGGTGTTGTTCGAGTGCAGATCGAAGGTGGTGATGGGCAAAACCGAGTTGATGAGAATGTAAGATTACTTTCTCTTTTCATTCTTTAAATTAGGTAATTTTAAGACAAATCTGGACCTACTTATATTTTCAGATCGAAGTTAATGTATTCATTTAGGCTGATGAACCAGTGCCATTTGTTTTCACGGGTACAAAAGACGCAATTTCCATGGCAAATCTGCTGATCGAATATCATTTGCGCCATTTGAAAGAAATGGAGGAAATGCGGTTGAATGTAGATGAGATGCAGCGGCAACTCTATTCCAGGTCAACTCCTCCCCCTGCAGGAATGAATGGCAATGGGTAATTGCGAATTTGATGAAGCACAGCTGAAAAAATTAGATTACAGCTTTTGATTAATTTGGGAATTACAGCTTTAGATTAATTTGGGATCAGAATTTTGCACATTTTATCTCAAATTCTGCAAACCTGTGTGAATGTTGGCGTAATTTGACTGATTGCTTTGCTTTGATTTGTTCCAATTAAAGTAGTGGAATCGGTTTTCAAATCAGGGATTGCCAGTGAGGAATTTTTACATATAAATGGGATACTGAACAATGAAGCAAATAGGAGTAGAGCTGGTTTTGTCTTAGTCACAAATCGAATGATTGATGTTTTATAATTTCTTATCGTATAGGGCATATTTCTAGTATTTACTTCGTGGTTTTAATTTAACTTTTATTGTTTATTTGGCAAGAACGATTTAACGTAATTTCTTTTAGCTATCGCTTTGAACGCGCGGGCTATGAAGGAGGGAATTTTGGAGGTGGACGTGGTGCACCTTACAGAGGTCGTGGACGTGGCGGTTCTTTCCGTGGTGGATTTCGTCAAAACAGAAGTATATTCTAATCTTCCTGAGAATTTTTTTTCTGATCAGTGGGCTTCGTGATGGCGTGCGATCTTCCGAATAGAAATTTCCAGTTTCTAAAACTTTTCCCTATTTATTAAAAGCGTTTTTTTTGCAGGTGGCGGCGATCAAGATGAGCGGCGTCGTCTAGATGATGAAAAAGGAGGCGATAAGGAAGAGAACGTAGAACGAGAATCTCGTCGTATCTCTTCTGGACGTATTCGTGGTGGCGCTCGTCGTGGAGGTTGGTTTACTGTGTTTAAAACGTACTAACAAATTGAGTTATGAATGGAAGAATAGGAGAAGTTTGTTAAACTTCGATGTTTATAAGAGGTCAAGGTAGTAGAAAATTGGAACTTAATAAGTATTTTGTCCGCAAATAACATCCATACTTCATAGCTCCGAAATTGAGGTTGGGAAGAGTAAATTCAGTCATGAATGCACTTTGTGAAGTTCTTGAACTTAGCTCTGCACTCCTAATTTTGTTTTAAATTGTTTTCTCACGACTAACATCTTACACACTGGCTTAGTTATATAATTTAATTTGCGAAAATCGTTCTGTTGTAATTTTAAATGTGTCCACAATACTCTATTTTCATTTCAGGTAGAGGTCATTCAGGCCAAGCAGTAAACGGAAGCGGTTGAAACATGCGTGAGATTTATTATGTTGATCAAATGATGTGGCTGTTAAAGGATCAATGATGGAATTTTTGTGGAGCTAAATAAAAATAATTTCAGTTACGTCGTTCATGTGCATTTTTTGTTGTTTTGACTAGTTGTTATGCACTAAGTTTTGTTGGTTGTTTTTTACCTTTTTCATAAATTCGTCACACTGGTTACCATCAGAACAGAATCGTTCTTTCCAAATTAAAACGCGTATTAGAGTTCCATTTGCATGTGTGTTTTTCAATTGTTTCGTTTGTTTGTTTTATATTTGCTATTCATGGTATCCCAAAGACAGTGTACTGAATAGTTCAGGGAAGTTCTTATGGAAGTAAGTTAATCTTATTAAACTTGGCAGTGTTGTATCTATTCCAGATATAGCAGGTTCCCTTCTAATTAGTTCAACAAACTGCATTATATTTTCCAGCCGCAGCCTACAGTCACTGTCATTTGATTTTAAAACACATTTTGCTTCCAATGCTTTTTCTTGTGTTTTCGAGTTCATTCTTTTCGTTATATGATTATCCGATTATTACAGTTATACAGTATATGCAAATTTACGGTGATCTCTTTCTCACCACTCCTCGTATTAAATCCGAGAAGTCTATGAAATGTCAGTGTTTCACAATTTTCATCAGATTTCTGATTGATTTAGTTTCTGGTTGCCCAAGCACATGTTCCAAAATAGCTTTCAAGGTAACTAAATCTCAAGAAATCTTTTGGTTGTGTGTCTAATGGGATCGTTTATTCTTTTTTACTAATAAGATATATGGAATAAAGTTTGTTTTTGCTAGAAATAATCAATGTTGTTCATCGATACAAAGTTATTTGGGAAGATGAGCAATTGTCAGCTGTTAAGGATTTTATGATCCAACGAGAGCATAATGTTGGAGCTGCGAAAATTCCCACATACTAAACGGAACAGTCCAGGATCCTACGATGTTGCAGTGTCACGTCTTGGAAATTCTGGATGTCGACAGCGTATAATCAATTTCTGACTAACTGCTAATTCAATCTGTTTATTGTCCGAATATCCGCCATGCCGTTACTATCTCGCAAGGGAATTCCAGAAAAACTGTTAAGGCGTGATAAAATCTGGATACAATTCTCAAGACAACAAGTTTTCAACAATATTTATATTCAATAATGGAGAGTACCAGTTGTATAATGCCCTGCAGAAGATTTAATGTAATATATTTAGCAATTTATCACATATTATATCTAGTCTTTAACCGAAAAAACATTGAAACAATGCAAAATAATGTTACTGAGACCAATCCATAACATAAAAACCGAACTCTCAACAATTTTATAAGAAAAACCGGTTTGTGAAAGAACTTGATGATGGAAAAAAGTACAACTGAAAATATTACAACAGGGATCTGTGCAAAGTGATATGAAACAATTTAAAAACAAATTTCCACATCAGTTTTTCACCCAGAACATGAAAAAGATATAAAATGAATTAAGATACACGAACTATTCTTACGAGTGTACTCTAGTGTACTTTATTTCCATAAAATGAACCTCGTTATTAACAAAAAATTCCTAACAATAACAATAAAAAATTTCACGAACACCTGCAAAGAGAGTGAAAAGTTATTTAAACTGTTATTAAAGCTACATGCAAAAATGTTAATTCTTTTTATTAATAAAGGATTTGGTTAGCATTATTCTTTGCTCGTCATAACCAACGTAATTCATCATCTTGGAAACTAAATGACATAATTATTGGCAAATAGAAATTTTTGTAAAATACGGTAAAAATTCAGTGAATTAACATGATAGAAGTAAGTACAAAGAAGACACGAATGAATTTCAAATTAAAACGGCGAATCGAAAAGCAAAACTATAAAAGCACCGGAACAGAAAACATGGAAAAAGAGTCGTAAACTGGCCCAGTAATATCTCTTCATGAAGAATTCAGTTAGTTTTATCTGTTAGTTTCACCAGATTTATATTTATTCATGTAACAAACTTTAAATAAAATATAGTCGAACCCATTCTGTTCAGGAAGGATTATATGATAAAACAAACTACGAAGAACTTTCAAAGAACCGATCAAAATGCATCCATATTTCTCCTATTAAAGCTGCGTGACAACCACTATGAACTATAGAACATTACTGCCATTATATAATACAAAATTATTCCTGCGAAAATGCAGATCTTAAAAGCTGCAAAAAGACAAGGAAATGGAAAATACACCTTTATTATTCTTAAAAAGAGGAAAAACTCCTCTCACAGCTGCATCATTTCAGAAAGTGCTCTAATACAATCATTCAAAAAACCATAGTAAATGAATTATACTGAATGCTTATTTATGGCAGTTACTGTCTTTTTGTTGCTGAGCGATGGCATGCACAGATCGTAATGTGAGTCCTCCTGAATGCTCTTCTTTTTCCAATACTGCTCTTGGCCCGTAATCTTCACCGATGATGACACCTTGCGTCCATTCCCATAACCACTGATAGCAGTCATTTTTCCCCTCAGTACTCTCCGGTGAACTTAAATATTAGAACCTTGAAACTCATTAAAAATAATTACTTCAAAGGTTCACAGAAGAAATATCACTATAACGCGGTATACCCGTCACTAAATAGAAATGCAACATAACAAATCTGATTACTCTTCTCCAGAAATTCGAATACTTTTCTGTTGACATTTTTGCTACTTTAACAAAAACTAATACGATATATTTTCTTTTCTCCCGATATTTCTTATCAATATATTCTTGGAGAAACTAAAAAGATACACTTTTTTCGCAACAATTGCTTTCCAGAAATTTACACAACATTGCGCTTTCTCGAACTGCTCGCTATAAACCGATGAACCTGGACATGTAGGGTTGAATGCATACAGTTTTTCATAACTTCTGGACCAGCACATAATCCATGGATCTAAATGCGGTATTACGAGATAAAATCAATACAGTATTAAAGCATTTTTCTATTGTCATTCAGTAACAACCAGATCCTTCCTAATCACAAATTTAATGAAAAACTAACTAGTCAAAAGCGAAGTAATTCGCATCCCACGACAGTAGAAAAAAGACGGCGATTCATCGCCCTCTTCAATCACTGCAACTTCTTCACCTTTTGCAAGGATAACATGAAATCGATGCATCTCACAATGAAGTTTATCAAGCATGAAAACCTAAAAATAAATTCAAGCAATTATTTAGAAAATTATGTAATAAAAGGTATTCTTCTAATACAAAGCCTCCACTTCGAAATCAGGATTTCCAAAATATTCCGGTTTTGGGTTAGAATGTGATCTGTACCAACAACCGGTTTATTAGAAAGATTTTCACATAGCTGCCTGCTAACTATTAAAAAAAAATCATTCGCTCCAGTGTTAATAACAAAAAGGCAATAATATTTGTAGTTCACGGAACCAGATGAAAACTTTTCTTTTGTTGGAAACACAAATATTTTACTTTCGAACTATTTCGTATGCTGGTCTCAACAGTACCAATAAACTTCACTAATTAAGCTATATTTTATACCAGATAAGAACTACCAACTAACAATATAGCTTTAAGCATCCTATTTATTGAACAGAAAGTTGCTACACGAAGAAAATTAGCTGTTGATACCCCCGGTTCTTACTCGTAATTCGTCATTCAGCAAATAAACCTACTTTTGCAGCAAAGACTGGTGCAACTTTCCTGTCAGGTGCTTCGCACACAAATTTAATAGCTCTACACATTTTTTCAACTGCTGCCATTCTTTCATCGAAGGGGAGCGTAGAAACATCATCACCATTTAACAATGCTGCATCAAGGATTCGAATTGCCGCTCGTTCACCTTCTAATCTGCCTTTGTCGTCCAACTGTAATGAAACGGTACATTACAAAGTAATAGATTCAATTATCCTTAAGCAAAAGAATTCATTCTATATAATCAAGAAATGCCCGATGTTCTCAATTTTCTATTTTGCCAAATACTCTTCCGAATCACCATCCTTCAATGATAGCTCTAACAAAATTGGATAAAACGAAAAGAAAAAAAAACAAAAATGAGAAGCACTAAAAAAATTCAAATAAGTTTCAGGAATGAACCTTTTTGGCAGAATCTTGTAAATAAACAAATTTAAAGAAAGAAAAGCCAGACCCCTTTGTACACTTTAGTGATTTGTACAAACAGCACTGTATCTTTCGGTATATTGACATCGAAGGGAATTCTTTCGAAACCCTGCTGAGAAAGCGGTGAATAAAAGTACGTGCCCATTTGCTAAAAATAATAAAGTTATAAGTTTTAAACAATTTTTAGCGCTTCTGATAGAAAGGCGATTTGATTTGTACGTTTCACTTCTCGCACTGCAAATTATCAATGGAAATCATTACGACATCAACTGTCAACAAACAAGCCGATACATCTTTCAAAAGCAAAATCTTTATTAAAAATTTTGAGCTTTCACTTCAAGTGGATATAAACCAGTTAACTACAGACAAAATTAGAAATCTGTCAAGATATTATCGAAGATTAGTTAATAATAGAATCGATGTCTTAAATAAACAGCTACTTTTCATAGTAACTGCCAATTCTCGTCATAATTCTTTAAATGTCAGTAATTTACAAGTATGTGAATGCAAAAACTTTCTCCACTGTGAGATTTTTTTTCCATGATAATCTTGCACAGTTAAAAAGATGCAATCTCTTAGTAAGTATTCTAATATTTTTACGTGTATTCGTTCGTTAACATAAAAAAAGTGGATAAATAAATTGAGTAATTCCAAAAATGAGAATAACTCACAACTGAGATCAACAGAACTGGAACCTCCTTTTCTGTGACAGCGCACATCCGTAACTCGGCATATCGCATCCGGCCTACCGCAACTGACAAAACATTTTTTGTGAAAGGCGCTGGTTTGTTTTGCAGTTCTTTAAAATCGATAATCTGGAATGAATACTACCTGATATTGTTAGTATTAGGGATGATTTTTCGAGCAGTTTCATATATGTCTGTGTCACAATATTTTCTTGAATAGCAACGCATTTTTCAAGTAAAGTTAATAAAACCATTACAATTCAAACCTTGACAAGTCGACTGATAGCTGCAAATAATGATTCATTTGTTTCGCAGAACCTTTTTTTGGTAACATCCGGAATCTTCCAGTAACGCAAGCATTCACTTCTTAACTTTTCTTGGTCGCGATCCAGCTGACTAGTATTTTGAGCGAAAACTCGATATTTATTCAAATAACATGTCTGTCTTTTCACCGTCCTGCAACGGCATACATATGCTTATTCAAAGCATCCCTCATAAATATGCAATTCAAAACTGCATTGCTGCTAATGAGAGGTGCAAAGAGATTGAGATTAGCAATCGAAACACTATCCGCTACTTTTCGAACATTTTAAATACCAACCCCTTCTCCGTAAGCATGCCAAAATTGAAAACATAAAAAATACAGACCATTTTTTAATTCTTGATCTTGAAAAAATCGAAAGTACGCTTTTCTTTGTTAGTTGCAAGTGAGCTATTGTATACCCGCTATTCCAAATTATAATACAAATTGAAAAATAAGCGAGGTCTACCAATGTAAAGAAAAAAGAATGTTCTAGAGAAAATAGTTTCATAAAATAAGATGCATAAGTTCCTGTACCAGATTGAATGTGACTGAAATTTAATAATTATTGATGTTCTAAAAATAAAAACCTTTCATTGTGTTCCAGTATATATGCCATAAAAATTTTGTCCGATTGGATCATATTTTCGGGAACAACTTCTATGACATCTCGTGCTTTAGTTTCCCATAACTGATCTAATTCAGCGTTAATTTTAGTCATGTATTTTTTTACTTCTGCGACATAACATTCTAGAGGACTATCACATACGATGTATCTGCAAAAGAGATACGGCATTCAAAAAAATTTATAGCTTCATTATTACTAATTTACTAAGAATTTGAACTGATCGACGTAATGCATATTGTGGAATTCGAAAAACAATCTTTTGTGAAAAAAAAAGCAGGCATTCTTTGCATTATCGTCAACAATTCCAAAATTATTTGTTGTTTTGCTCTATTAAGCTTTGATTTCCTCCTCTTCCCCATCGAGATACTCGAACTCGAAATATGCATAGTGTTATGGGCAATTGTAAGTATCCATTAATCATTTCTACATCAGACTCACTAGGAATGAATACTTAAAATACTAGATAATAACTTCACTTAATGAAAACACAGAGTTTATGACTGAATACAACAGATATTACATTTCACGTTAAATGTGAATGTTAATCATAAAAAGTAAAGTGCTAAATCAAAGAAAAAAAGCAACCTTTCTGAGTTAGCTGGACGACTACTGTTAGGTTTGTGTATTGAAATTCGTTCAAACACAATGTACATCAAATAGATAAGGCCGATACTAAACGGCGTGAAAATATCGAATAATTTACAAACAAATTTTCCACCAGTTCCTGTGCCATGTGTTTTCGTGCGTAGAACCGATAGACCAGTTAAAAACTGGCACAGATAAAGGCGCTTTGATAGAATTTCCTAAAAAGCCAAAGTAACTTTATAAATTTTAAGTAAATGCAATAACAATATTGACTTTCCAAAAATCCTTCCAAAAAAATTTCAAATTCCAAGAGAATTCATACGAAGATACCTACAAGCAAATTCAACACAGCAATTTAAAGATTAAAAAAATCTCGCCTGAATATTTTCTTGCTGATCGACGCAAAATCCGCCATCGGCCATCACCAAATCCACACCAATGTTATTGGTACCACGTTTCACAATCTGAGTTACTTTAAAGTAAACTAAGAGCAAATGATGTTCAGAATTTTTGATTAAATTAAGCGAAACTAAATTGATGATTGGAACTAAAAAAACGATCGAAAAGTTTTTGATGTTTTCTAAATTTTTGCCATAATAATTTCGCAAAATAAAGTGAACTAGAAGAATTTTTTAAATAGATTTATAGCTTTTCTAAGCAAACAAAATATAAACAAACTTCTTCAAATGAGGTAATATTGTCCTGTTTGGTGACATCACCATCGTTATGCTTACCATAATAAGATTCAAAATAGGAAGGTGAAGCAACCGTGAAGCGTTTCAATTTGAAATCATCTTTTCCTAAAAAAAAAGAGGAATGATTCTGCAAAAAAAATCCGCATTCAACTTTTTATTACAAATAAAACAGAAATAATGCTTTAGTTTTTCCACTGATTTCTCTAAAATATATCATAAAATCTCCAATATACTTTACAGTTGTTTGTCACAAATTATTGAAAAAAATTTGAAAAACCTTAACTTTTAACGTCATCCCAAAACCTTTTGCATTATAGAAACTCTTTCTCCATAATACATATTCTGTAAATCCACCAGGACCAGCGCATATGTCAGCAAAGTAAAACAAAGGCGATGTCCGACTAGCATTCTTTCCCGGAATTGCTAACCGACATTTCTCATTTTTTGTTTCAACGGCCATGGGATTTTTGATTTCAATATTATCCGATTTTTCATTCGTTAATAACCAATTATAAATGCGATCCAAATTTGCCATTTTCATCGCTGCCCTTAAAAAAACATAACTTTTGATATGAATTCATCAATTTTGAAATATGGGTGAGTTCTTCTAGATGATTTGGTGGCATCAAAAAAAAACATCAAGATCGATTTTCTGAAATGCAAAAAAAAAGATCCTAAAAAGAAATTCAGCACTGAATCACTAAAAATAAAAATTGATAATTAAAAATTTGCCTGAGTGACGTGAGAAAAACTGTATAATTTATTTTGGCTACTTAAAACCCAAAAATAGCATTACCATCGGCATAATTAATCTAGTATAAATCAAAAAACAATTTTTTCAATGTAAAATGAATTACCGATTCTGGAAGAAAACAGAACCTATCATCTCATATGGATTTGCTCGAGCACGGGCTTCCTTTAAATCTCTAACATCAAGCTGATCAAAAACGGATTTTGCGTCCAACATTTTTTTCATTAACTTGCTGTCACAGTATTTCCACTCTCCATCCAATGTCTCTTTTCGCTGAAATATATTATGACATAGAAATTTATGAAATCTAAGATTTGAAAACTGTGAATTCGCCTTGACTCACTGAAATAAACTTACATCCCCAATGATGATCCAGTTGTCTTGATCTTGCAATTCTTTTGCGAATTTCTCGCGAACGTCATCAGGAGCAGACAACCACAGTATGTTTTCCTCTACAAGCTTCTCTTCCTCCGTAAAATCCCAAACTGCATTCCAATCTCGAACAATTTTCTAAAAAAAGAGCGAGCAGTTGCTTGATTTTCAGTAAAAGTAAGCAATTTTAATTAGTATTAAATCAATTTTTTAAAATTTAAGAAACCTCAATTCTTTACATTAGAAAGAACATATGAAACGGTGATATAAAAAGGAAATCAATTCTCCATTACCTGATTCATAGGCTGTCCCAAACCTTCGCGACCTCGTTGCGTAGAAAATGGTATCAATTCTGTACGTCCTTGGCCGCTCTTACCAAGCCCACCGCCATCATATCCCATTTTAGCTAACAGTGCTGCTCCTCTGTCTTCATGAAAGCGCTTTGGCTAAAATGTTTTATGAATTACATTTCAAAGAAGTACAATAAAATTTAACCGAACGAAAGAAGCGGAATATAGGAAAAAAATTATAATGTCAAGCATAAATTTCATGCGAATAGTGATAATCAAAATTCAGACTTTCCAGGGTTGAACATTTTGGAATGTACTAATTTAAAAACGAGTTTTTTTAAAAACTAAGCCATTTTTTTGGTAAAGACGCATTCCTTTCCTGTTGTGATGAAAATATCATCGCTACAGCAATTTAGATAAATAAGTAACTCTTAAAATCAGCAAAAAGGAAGTACAAGTTGAAGAAATAAATGAACAATAAATTGTTTTAAATGAACGTCGAGAAGGCATGGAATTTCAAGCAGTAAGATAATGCACTGAAGAATAAGTTACCTAAAAAGATCTCTAGCTTGTGGCCTTACTTACAGATATCAATAAATCTAGAATTTTCTTAAAGCTAACTCTTTTGGCAGGAACTTTACTGAAAGCATCGTCTTCATCCTCGCTATCACTCAGCCTTTCATTACTTTTAAATGGTTTCTTTATCGACTTCGTCTCTTGAAGTTCCTCTTCAAAACCGTCTCGAATATCTTCCAAACGAGTGGACACCAACCGACGCATCTGAAAAGTTTATTTTACAAAAATGCAACACATATGAACACTACCAGCAACTTATAAAGACTTTAAACAGGAACAAGGAGATAGAGTTAATAGCTATTGCTTTCCAAATTATATTTCACAATTTCTTCCTCGCTATTTGAACCTTTTTCTATGAAGAGGACCGAGTTTCCCTGGAAAGAATACAAACGAGGTCCTTGCTCAAGAACCACAATGACCAATTCTTTTTCAAATTTGAAGAAAACGGAAAGATTACTTGACCTATCAAAAGCAAAAACTAATTAATTAAAATATCTAATTAATTAACCTGATTAATTCAAAGTGTACAAACTACAGTTTTCCTAGAAAAAATTCTCGAAAAAGAAAATTTGGATCAGTGAAGATTAACTTCTGAACTTTTAGCGAGCTTCAAACAACATTAGTTAAGTAATGGATTTAAAAGCTGCAGAGAAACATCTCCGACACAACTAAGAAAATTAGCGAAATGCAGACCTGCAAGCACTGAGTAATAAAGAAACTGAAACCTTGCTATTACTAACATCCATCGCGTGTCTTGAAGTATCTTCAGACATTTTGTTTGTTCGAGATCTGAAAATAGAATTTGTTAAGTCTTCTCTACAACTGTAATTCAAAATGAACTATATTACAGTTAGCTGTAACAACGAACATATCGGCAATAAATGATCAATGCGCTAATCATGCAGAAAAAAAGAATAGCATTTGTTGATGCGTATAATGGAGTAATTTACAATGCATCATAGTGATTTATAAGCCATTTATAGTGATTTATAATTAAAATGAAATAAAATATAGGTAGTGTAGGAATTAGCTGTATTATCAGCTTCAAACATTCACAGTTATAAAAGTGTACCATATCAGATAACTCAATGTTCATAACTACTAACATAGCTAATGAATAGTAAACCAAAACTGTAAACAAAACTAAGTTAAACCCTCGAAAACTTCTGCAACAAGAAAACTTCTCTTATTTAACACACTCTTCTGACACAACCGTTGTGAAAAGGAGAATCCGAGAAATTGAAACTGATACTAAAGTTTTAAATATTTAATTTCGTACGAATAACTTATTATAATATGGTAAATAATAGGATGATAGCAATCTCTCCGATACGTTTAGATATAAGAAAAAAAAAATCTTTGTATTATTTTAATTTATCATGAAAATGGTTAGATGAGACTTTGAGTTGGATGCAATAGGATTCCATGGATGAGAATATGTTGCCAATAAAGTTATGGCATGATTAATAGAGAAAGCTAAATTCTTCTTTCCTAGCTTCAATTTTGAAAAATTTCTTGTTGGAAGAGAATGAGTAAGTACATTAAAAATTTGAAATCTTTTGAAAAGAATTTTGCTTCTGAATTCAAGCAATTATATAATTTGAACAAATGTTGTTAAGTGAGAATTTTTTTTGTACCTTATTTATATTGATGAAGTTGGGTTAATTTCACTAAAGTAAACTTTTTCCTGCTAGAAATAAATTACTTTGCTTTGCTATTCTCAGAATCGTTTCCTTTTGTAGTAATTGAATGAAGTGAAAAAAAGATAAAAGTGGTTGTAAAGCATAGTGGATATCAATCAATCAGCATATGATGATGTATCTACGATTCTGTACTTGCTTAAAAAAGTTGTAAATTCCTTTGATTTCTTATATGTATATATAAATCGCATTGCCTAATTTTGCAAAAAAAAATGCAAATATTTCATTTGTCTTCAAATAGAGTTAAATTTCATTTCCTAAATTCATTGCCAGTTAACTATGTATTTCTACAATACTCACCACTGATCATTATTCTGTTTTATTGTTCGAGACTGTTTTAACTGTCTATATACACAAACTTTAATTGTAAACAGATACAAAGTCATTCCAGCAATCATCTATTCTCGACTGAGAAGTCTCGACTTAATGAATTTTGATTCACTTTTCACTTTGCCCGATCTTCTTCATATATGAAGGACCATTCCAAAAACGATCATTTTCTGGCAAGATAAAAGTTCACTTTAGTTAAAATTAGCCTAACTTCATATAAACAGGGATACAAATTCCCGCTTGACAACATTTGTTCAACATATAATGCACTGAATTTAAGACAAAACTCTTTTCACATAAAATACCTGAATGCAGCAAATGTAACTCTAGCAAAAAACACCACCGGTAGAGTTGTCGCAGACCGGTATTTCGCGGTTACTTAATAGCGTGTTCAGAAGCACTCTACAAAGAGTGTCGTCGTTGCTCGTGCAATTTGGAAATTTAAAAATGACATATTTTACATCATACGATGTATTATAATGATATCATTCATTTGTTTATGCAAATTTTCGTATTTGTTTGCTTGAAATCGTTTCGAATTTGCATATCGGTTAATTTTCCTATTTATTCCACTAAACATTAACACTGTTGATTTGGTTGCGTCAGTGTACGTTCAGAAGCACACTAAAAGTTCACTTTAGTTAAAATTAGCCTAACTTCATATA